>PVKA01011421.1:0-61018 GCA_004027165.1 Ctenomys sociabilis
GAATGAGGTGGGTCAGAGCTAGGTACAGCTGCTTTCATGTAAATTAAAAAGGGAGCATGATTCTTTAATAATCTTTACTTCTATCTTTCAAAAAATTAGTATAATTTTCTGATTTATGTTAATGAAAATAGAGGACTGGAAGATTTCTTTGTAGTTATTAAAGATTGAACTTTTTATTATATTGAATTAAGCTTTTGCTATACTTTGCTTATGCTTTATATCATTTGTGATTTTCTAATAAGTTTCTAAAAATAAATAAAAACTTATGATTTTATGATTAATGATAGTTAATAGTGTTTGAAAGTTTGATTTTTATTAAGATTACTTGATTTTTTTTAGGTAAAAAATTATGACTCAAGAAAATGATGTAGCATGATGTGTATAGTTTGTGATTTTTCTTTTGAATTTTGAGTTATATGATCCTAAAATATTTAACAATTTAGAAATGTAAGGTGGGCTGGGGAAATGGCTCAGTGGAATAAGCGCTTCCCTGGCAAGCACAAGGGCCTGAGTTCAATCCTCGCTTCTGTCAAAGAAAAAGAAATGTAACTTAACAATACTTTTAGTAAAAATATGTGCAATATGTTTATTTACATCTGTGTATGCATTTTATATTTAAATGTCTATGCTGTTTGTCTCTATGTTTAAATCTGTTTGTATATAACTTTTTTCATACATATATATGTATATGTCTTAGAAAAAAAGACTAAAAGGAATTATATCAAATTGTGGTATATTGCAGGTGTAGGATTTCAGATGATTTAAACACATTTAAAAATTTTGTATATTTTTGTGTTCCCACTTTTTACAGTGATTATATATTTATGACAAATATTTTAATTTTGTTTCTGCAAGAATTTTTACTGAAGCATTTTTTTTTCCCTTCATGAAAAGAGTTTTTCAGCTTATATCTTTAATGGATACTGGATTGCCTCAATGTTCTAATGAGAAAATAGAGCTTGCAATTCTATGGTTCTTGGATCAGTTTCGTAAAACATATGTCGGTGACCAACTTCAGAGAACCTCAAAGGTAGGTTTTTACTCTTAAGAGACTTTTTAAAAAAAATGTTACTATAGATAAAAGATGTATACATTTAATAGCTGTGAGCTGAATAATGTATCTAGTTAGACTTTACAAAAGAAATTTAATTGATTAAAATGAATCATGACTTGGTGTTGAAATACAATGTGAAATTAGTTCACTTATTTTATTCTTCCATTTACCTTTTTTTTGAAAAAGGACTCTAAAAGAAATAACAGTTTTTACATGCATGGTCATTAAATATTTAAAATTCTTGAATGAATTTTGTTTTTGTATATCAAGATTGAAAACAAGTTTTGTTCTTTTAGTATTTGTGATAGGTATTTTGCAGTTACAGATTTATGTGATTTTCTTCCTTGGCATTTTTGCATAGGAAATAATAGGTAGGAGAATTCAGATGTGTACTTACTATACTGCAGTCAAATAGGGAAAATTTGTAATATAACTAAAAGTTTAACATCAAGAAATTTAGATAAGTTGATCTTGGGCAAATGAGAGATCACGGAGTATATTTATGTCAGCCTGAAGTAAATATGTAGTTGTTCAATAACTCTGTATTCATGAGTTCCACATATTTGGATTCAATCAATTATAGATCAAAAGTATTTAAAAATAAAACTTCATATGGACTGAACTTGTAATTCCCTCAACAGTGGAATCTAAAAAGTGTGTATGTAGCAGTTACATTGCATTAAATATTATAATACAGATGAGTTAAAGTATGTGAGAAATATGTATAGGTTACATGCAAATGCTGCACCATTTTATTTGAGAGAATTAAACATCTGAGGATTTTGGTAACAAATCCTAAGAAATAAGTATATTCATGGCCCTAAGACTATATTGTTGCTTTTTTTTTCTTTCTAGAATAGTGATTTTTCAAAATCACCTCTGTAAGTAGCTTAAAGCATATTGTTAATCTCATTTAGATTTGTCTCAGTAATATTAAGGGATTTCTTACTGGAAAATCCTAAAAAAAAAAAAAAAAGAAAGAAAACCAACTTTTTATACTCAGTTGAACTTTCTTAATCCTCAGAAATTTACCTCAGCATTAAGTTTACTTATGATCTGATTATAATTACATAAAAGACTGAAAAAATACTTGGTTTTAAGATTATCTTTTAGTCTATTTTAGCTATAATTTTCTTTATCTAATATACTGCATTTTATTGCTAAATGAGATTAATATCAATAAACCTAGAATTTTGCTGCCACTGAATGAGATAATTAGAAAAAGAAATAGAAATAAGTGTTTTATATGGTCAGTAAAACAAATTGAAACCCAACCAACATTCCATAGTATAAAATTTGTACAAAGTTCGTCTTTAAAACTCCTACATGTATTGCTTAAAAATTGAATATAAATCAAGTGATAGATTGTCTTAGTTAATGTACTGAAAGAATTTAATTTTTTGCAAAAACCAACATTTCAAAAATGTTATAATCCATATTCATTAATCCTGAATCTTAACTCAGAGCGGTATTATGTAGAATAGAAAAGCTTGTTAATTACAGTATTTAAAGTATTTAGGAAGAAATATGTAACATGAGACTAGTTGTTTTAAAAGTGATATTTAAGATTTCTTTTTTTAAAAAAATAAAGATGATAAGAGTGAATTTTAAAAGTATATTTTCATTTTTAGGAAAAAGCATATATTTGGGGAAAACTATGCATTATTAGGCTTATGTTGATTTTCTTATTATAAAATTTTTTTTTTTTTTCTTCAGAACCAGGGATTGAACTCAGGCCCTTGCGCTTGCCAGGGAAGCGCTTATTCCACTGAGCCATCTCCCCGGTCCCTATTATAAAATTTTTTAACATTATAAAGTGAATACATCTTGCCTTTTTATGGGTTCAGTGCTAAGATGACTTTATTTCTAAGGTATTTCTGTTGCATAGCCCTGAACTAAAAGTCCTCTAAGTTTCTGATATATCTTCTGATCTCAGTAGAAATCATTTTGGAGATTCCTAATATGTTTCCTGTCACTCAGGAACCCTTTTCTCTTTATGCCTTACAATAAGCTTCCAACACTATATATACTATTCCAACACTATATATACTATTCCAACACTATGTATACTATTCCCATTTTATTAATGAAAGAACAGGTTATAAGACATTTAACCAGTACTGTATATACTGAGACCTTCTTTCATGGTTTCAAACAATTTCAGATTAAAAGTATTAAAAAAATTAAAACTGCATCAGTATATAGAACATGTGGACATGTTTGTCTTGTCATTGTATCTTGTAATAACTATACCTAATATACATTGTATTAAATACTAAAAGTAACTTAGAAATGACTCAGATCATAAGATGTGGATAGACTGCAAATATTATGTCATTTTATGTAAGTTACTTGAGCATCTGAAAATTTTGGTATACAGGAGTCTTTCAACCAGTTCCCCACACATACCCAGGGGCAAGCATGTACATTTTTTTTTTTTTTTTTTTTTTTTTGGTGACTAATCCAGGAAGAGTTAAGTATGAATGTTGTATTATCTGAGTTAAGACTGTGGTAAAAGAAAAAAGATATTAGATATATAAGTGAATAATTATTAACCATTAGAGCACACTTAGTAGTACTAGGGACTGTGGTAAGCACTTTTAAATATTACCTCATTTAACTGCGTCCTAGGAGTTTTTTTTTTTAAACGTCATAGTGTTTCTTTTCTTCTAACTTTATTTCATTTATTTATTTTGTATTTTAGGACAGGTTGTACAGAATCTCACTGTGTAGATTGGACTCCTAGTGATTCTCCTGTTTATAGCCTCCCAAGTGCTGGGATTACAGGTGCGTGCAACCACGCCCAGTCTCAGTCTCACCTCAGCTCGCCCAGGGGTGGGGCTGGTCAGCCTAAGCAGGTGCTTTAATCCCATGAGCTATTTGTTTGGCCCTTATATTTTATTTTTGAATAGTAAAACCAAATGGAAAAACAAGTAGCAGAAACAAAGATAGAAACAGGGTAACATACAACAATACATAGGTTACAGATTTTCAAAACAAATTGCAAATTAGCAGTAGTTGTATTATGTTATTTGTCATATCTGTTATTTAGATTAACAGAATAGTTGTGCAAGATTGAACAAATAATTGAATATTAACACTTTCAGTAAACCTTAAATTTTGTCTTTTTTTACTTTTAAAAAAAGAGTATAATAATATTAATAAGACATTAGAAATGGTTTACATTTGGAAGACCAAGATGAGAGGTATTCAATTGTTGTTTTTGTATTACACTTTGTTTTCCCTAAGAGTGTGATTTAAAAGGTTACTCCTCTCTTGTGCATATTTTGTCAGCTTCCTATATCAATATTTCATTCCTTCATTGCATACTTTGTGTAAACTAAACATACAACTTCTTTGACAATTTTAGTTTCTAATTCTGGGTATTAGAACAGAGTGTTTTCTGCCTTAATAAAAGGCAGTTTAAAAAAAATCAAACTCTTGCTTCTTTATCTTATTCTGTTAATTTCTCCCTATGTCTCACTATCAGACACTATCTACTCAATTTTCTGGGAGAATTTATTTTATCTGTCATTTGTAGCATGAATGTGTCCCCTATTTTAACAGTTATTACAGTGCTTTGTAATTGTTTGCTAAAAGAAACGTGTTGAGTGTAATTTTGGTCAGAACTACTTGGGCCTTATGTATGTTTTTCTCCAAAGGTCTGACATGTGTTTTGTTTACTTTTTACTAATTTGAAAACATTTAGTAGGCTTCTATGAATAATGGGTGTAGATCTCCTGTTTAGTATTTTCAGGCTATATATATGAGTTGGAAAATGATGCTTATCTGAATAAAATTACTCAACACCTATAAATAAGGTATAATATGTATTAGCATCTTGTAAATTCATTAAAAATTAAATAATACTATAATTTATGCCAATAAATACATCATGAATAAAGGTGAAATCTCTGAAGAATCCTAAGTGATATATGTGTGAGAAATATATAGTATAAGAAAGAAAATTCATAGTCATTTATGGAGTAGTCTGTTCCAGTAGTTTACATAATTTGATGAGTATGTGATCTCATGCTCAAAAAAGTACAGTGAAGATAGTTACAGTATTTTATTAATCTTTTCACATTTTATACATATGGATGAGCCTTTGAATCAGAGTGTTTGTGTTTGAATTTGAGATTAGATTCAAATATCTAATTCCTGAGTCTGTGTTTCTAATCACTTTGTTATATGCTTCCTATTTTATATTTGATTAAGAATGGGTCTAATGACTCTTCTAGTAAAATACTGAATGAGCCCTTCAAACTCAACAGGTTCTGAAAAGAAATTTTAATAAAAGTGCTTCTACTTTCCTATTCAAGGAAGAGTGACACTAAACTCAAATGTTTTCTTTGCACTTTATATTATCCACTCTCTCATCTAACTGGGTTCATTTTATTTTCTAAATATCTCTGAGGCCTACTTTTTTCTCTGGTCCCTACCTTTTTATCTTCATTATCATTGCTTGTTATTTCTCTCTGGATTTCAAATTCTAATTGCTCTCTTTGTTTCCATTTTGCTTTTTCCTTTCACTAGTCTATATTTCATAGTGGCTACTATTTTGGCTTGTGTCTAGATGTTCTCCAAAAGCCTCATGTAGTCTCTAGATGGGCTTTTCAGGGGTGCCTGGATCTAGAGTATGTGATGTGGGAGTTGATTCATGGTGCAAAGCTAGGATCAGGGGCACTAAGATTAAGGGCTCTACATGCCCTAGGTAGCCTGGATAAGATATAAGAAAGATCTATGGTCATATCTGCTTGCTTTTGCTATCTTCTGTCTACCCTGAACTGCTTGTTCTATGCAATGTCTGTCTGCCATGCCACCCTACCTTGGAACCAACAAATTATGGGCTGAAACCTCTACAGACTGTGAGCTAAGTAAACCTTTTCTCCTTTAACTTGGGTGTCAGGTATTTTATCTCAGCAATAAGAAAAGTAATTAAAGAGAAGCCTCTGTTGTAGTCTTCATTAGAAAGTAAAAGATTATATACTGCAAACAGGTATCAGTAAAAACTTTAAAAAGAAAACAAGAGAGAATACCGTTGTTATTCTTTGTTAACTCTTACTTCTTTGCTAAATTTGGTCCAGATGTAGGTTTTTTCAGTTGAACACTAATGATCCTTTTAGTGTCCTAATTCTGTTTTTTTTGTTTGGATACACATTGCTTAAAAAATAATAAAGATCCTATATTTACTGTTTTTCATGCTTCCATACATTTATAAGCAAAATAATATTGGCTCCATATGCAGTTTGGATGCTCAGGAACTTTTCAGTACTGCTTTTGTGAATTATCCATGATGATAGGTATTATGGCTTGTCTTTAAATATATCCTAAAGCCCCACACAGTCATAGATCATAGATGGGGTTCTTTGGAATAGCTGGATCTAGGGTGTGTGATGCTGACTTTAGGATGCTGGAATTGATTCATGGTACAATACTAGAGTTAAGGGTGTGCATGCTGCCTGCCCTGAGGGTGGGTATCCTGGATATAAGATACAGAGAGAGGGCTGCTGTTGTTGCTCTTCCCTTGTTGCCTGCTGCTGCTTTGCTGCCCTCTGCCACACCACCCTCCCTTGGAGCCAGCTGAGAATGGTCTAAAGCCTCTGTGAACTCCTATGAGCTGAAGTAGTAAACTTTTCCTACTTTAACTTTGGGTGTTGGGTATTTTTTTTTTCCCAGCAATGTGAAAGTAAGATAATAGATGTCATTGCAAATAATTATTGAATGTATTACCATATATTACTAAGCTCTTATATACTTCACTTTTTTTCAAACCATACTAGAGTAAACATTCTTGTACTTCTCACATACATGTGAAGATAAATAACATGAATAGACATGCTGGGCCACAGAATGAATATGTCTTTAGCTTTATAAGGTTATCAAATTGTCTTCCTAAGTATTGTTTTCCCTTCCCTACCTTTGTATTTCCATTCCTCTGTATTGTCATAATACATGCTTTTATCAGAACTTCAATTTTATCAGTCTTTAGGAAACATATTACATTCTGTACCTGTGCTAAATTGTGGTTTTTCACATTATTTACCTGCAAGCCGCTATGTATGGTCACATTTTGTCTACCTTGGCAACTTATTCTTTGAATTTTTCATTCACTCTGTGACATGATTTTTCATGTACTGTATTTTCTGCTGCCTTTCCCCTTTTATTTATTTACTTATTATTCACTAGCTTTTAGTAACCACTGTGTATTAATGACACAAATACAAAGGAAAATAGTATGGCTCATCTCCTCAGTAAAATTTTAGTAAAAGAGAACATGGAAAAATAAAAAGGTTATAAAATGTATTTGTGCTTTCAAATAAAATATGATAGAAAAAAAATAACAGACAAATGTTAAATTCATGCTGCTGGGAAATTTGGTTATCTCTACAATAAAATTTGGATTATGATTTTACATCAGTTCTGAGTAGGTTATAGGAAACTATGAAAAGCACAAGATTGTCTTAATACTATAGAGATAAGAAGAAAAAAAAAAAAAGAAAAGCCCTAACTTCACATCTATAGATTGATATGGTGTACCTATATTAATAGTCAAAGCTCCAGTGTATTACAATTTACAATAAACAATAACAAGAAAAGTCTTAGACTGAGAAAACATACATATAATTTGAAAGCAGTCAATATTCAGTTGTATAATTTCCATGAATAAATCAGAGCAAGACTGGTATAGAAGTGGGCTAACCAAGTCTGTAATCACAGTGATGGAAAAAAGGAACTATACCAAGCTAGCAGAACAAACAGTATAGTGAAGAGTGTGAGAATTAAGGAGAAACATTAACAACAATAATCTATAAAGCTCAGCTTTGTTCTTTAGAAAGATCAAGAAAGTCATCAAACAGGTAGACTGAGAGAGGGAGGGGAAGGAGAGAAAGTAAGAGAGGAAAAGAACCAGAAAGGAAGAAGAGGAGGGATGGCTAAGAGAGGGGAAATAAATGAACTCATAGTACACATAGTTTTTGTTTAAAAACTTACCTGTTAACAATTTATGATCAGTCTTTTTCTTTGTACATCTATGTACATTATGTTTGTAAACCTCAGAGTCTTTTTTTGTATAGTACACCGTGTTCATATGGTACTGTAGATTTTCCTGCTTCTATGTAAAAAAGCAGTCACCCAGTGTTTTCTTTCACCATTTCTTTGTTCTGAATATTGTTATGTACATACATACTATATGCAATTCCTCATTTAGCAGCCAATTCATTTAATGACGTAGCTGTAGGAACAGAATTCATTTTTTTTTTTTTTTGTTTGTTGGATTGTTTTTTCCTTTTTCTGTATTTAGACAAGGGTTTATAGGATCTATAGGGTCTCACTGCATAGATCAGGCTCATAGTGATCCTCCTGTTTACAGCCTTCCAAGCACTGGTATTACAGATGGATAGCACCACACCCAGTCTCAATTGCTGTCTTCTCATGCCCCGGGGTCGGGGCCAGCATGGC
Organism: Ctenomys sociabilis; assembly: GCA_004027165.1. Lineage (NCBI taxonomy): Eukaryota > Metazoa > Chordata > Mammalia > Rodentia > Ctenomyidae > Ctenomys > Ctenomys sociabilis. The sequence goes on from PVKA01011421.1 coordinate 8,516, forward strand.
AGGCTGGGGGATCAAATTCCCTGCCTCTGTGACTGCCTAAGCAAGTGCTTTAATCCACTGAGCTCTCTGAAGAACTCAGTTCTTAAATGAAGAATTTCTGTAATAAATCAGAAATGAAATACTGGGCATTACTACTAATCTTACAGAAATAAAAGGATTACAATGGGATGCATTGAGCAGTTGAATGCAGATGAATTGAATAATTTATATAGAATGGACAAATTGCAAGTAAGATATAAATTCCTGAAAGTGACTCAGGAAAATACAGAAATCTGAAAGACATGTAATAAGTAAAGAAAGATTTAAGTTCTCAATCAAAGATTCCTTACACTGAACAGCACCAGTCCACATGACCCTCCTAGTGAATTGTATTAAACACTTAAATACCAGTTACTTATAAGTGCTTCCTGCAAGTAGAAGAGAAGGAAACACTTCCCACCTTATATGCTGTGAGACAAGTACAGACATACCACAAAAAACAGACCAATATTTCTCATTAATATAGTTGGAAAAAAATATTAAAACCTAGCAAATTAAATTTAACATCTTGTTAGGTGATTTCTCTACTAGCAGGAACATAGTACCGGCTTCTGTTAGGACCAAGTTGTATTAGGACTTATATTAAACATTGTATTGGAGATTCTGCCCAGGTAAAATAAGCAACAAAATGTTATTAATAGAATATAGATGGGAAATGAGGAATTAAATCTTTATCTCTATTCCAAAGATGACAGATGACAAAACCCTCCATGTAGAAAATCTTAAGGATACATTAGATCTAGTAAGCAGCATATATTATTATGCAAGATAAGAGCATACCAATAAGAGCGCACTACTGCAACAATATAAAGCCAGCCAGGGTAACACATTATCTTTAATCCTAACCTTTGGGAGGCTGACCCTGAGGCTGGTAGATTGCTGTGAGTTCAGGGATAGTTTAAGCTAACAGTGAGGTCAAGGGCAGCCTGCACTATAAAGTGAGAACCTATCTCAATAGCAAAGTTCAATATTAAAAAATTAAGTGAATTGCATGAATTTGAAATGAACAAACCCAAAATGAATTAAGCATTGTATTTACAATAATGTAAAAAAAAATACTTAAAAGTTATCAAAAGAAGTATATTCCTTACAATCTAAAAATTATAAGAAAATACTCAAACAAAGGAGATCGAATGATAGAAAATCCAATGGTAATGGTTGAGAAGACAATATTGTTAAGAAGCATTGCTCTTCAAATTGATTTATGTATTCAATATATACTTTTAAAACTTTCAGTTGTCATCTTTGTAGGAATTGACAAGCTTATCCTATAAAGTTGATACGAAATTGTTTTTTAAAACTTAATATAGCCAAAACAGTCTTAGAAAAGAAATAAATTGGAAGAGTTCTATATCTAATTTCAAAACTTTATAAACACCAATAATATGACAAAGTGATATTAACCTGAGAATAGAAATATAGATGAAATAAATGAAATCCAAGCATCAGATTTAAATCCTAGTACTTACACTATATGATTTTTGACAAGAGTGCCAGGATAATTCAATAGGAAGACTAGGCTTTAATAAGTGATATTTAATAAGTAGTACTTACTGGGACAACTGGATATTCAAATACAAATGAATAGAGTCAGACCCCTAACTCACTTTATACAAAAATTAGTCAAAGAGAATCAGTCTCACTGACATAATTAAGAATATAAAGTTGCTAAAAAGAAACATGAGATCAAGTCTTTGGGTTCATTAGTTTTTGCATAGAGTACTAAACACACTAGAAGTTCAAGAAAATAATAGATAAATTAGACCGTATCAAGTTAAAAAGTTCTGTGCTTCAAAGCACAGTATCAAGAAAATGGAAAAAAAAAAAAAAAAAAAAAAGAAAAACAAAGGGTACTGTGGAGAAGAGTTTCAGTGCTAGAATAGTTGCTTCCTGCAAAGCCTTCTGTTCAGTACCCAGAAGTGGGGAGAAGAAAAGATTTTTAAACTACCTAAATAGACTTTTCTCCAAAGATATACAGGTACCAATAAGAACATGAAAAATGTTCAGCTTTATTAATCAGGGAAGTTTATGTCTACTACAGAGAGTTACTACTACCCACTCAGATGATTTTTAATAAAAATTAGTGTTTAGAATATGAAGAATATGGAATAAGTTTAGAATATGAAGAACTAGGAATGCTAATATGTTGCTGGAGGGAATATATAATAGTAGAGCCAATTTAGAAAATAGTCCAATAGTTGCTCAAAAGTTGATTATAAAATGAAGTTTATATTACATACCTTTAATCCCAGTACTCTGAGAGCATTAAGGAGAATGATTGCAAGTTCAAGACCAGGCTGGACCTCTACATTTTAGCAAGATCCTGTCCCTAATAAAAAGGCAGGATGAGGTGTGGGATGAAAGCTGTGAGTGTGCTCTTTGGCGAAGAAAAACGAAAAGTTAAGCAGAGTTTCCATAGATCCAGAATTTCCATTCCTGTGTATGTACTCCAAAACAGTATATCTATGTAAAAAGTTTACATAAATATTCACAGTGACATTGTATGATAATGCTCCTAAAAGCTGTAACATAGAAAAACTCAATATTTATCAACTGATGAATAGACAATTTGGATTTCTAAATGAAATGTATACTATGAAGGCAATATGCAATGTATTCTTGTAACTGTCCTACTAACCTGTTTTCAAATTCTCATTGCTATTTCTTTCTCATTAAAATCAATATTAAAAAACATGTAAACTTATAAATGGAAATGAAGTACTGATACATGCCACAGTATTTTCTTTTTTTTGGCAGAACCAGGGATTGAACTCAGATCCTTGCACTTGCCAGGGAAGTTTGTATTCCACTGAGCCATCTCCCCAGCCCCTATATACCACAGTATTGATGATTATGTTGAGTGAAATAAGCATGTCACAGAAAACATACTAGGTGATTACATTTATGTGAAATATCTAGACAAGGCAAATTAATATAAACAAGAAATGCATTATTGGGCTCATAAATCTAAAATATTAGAGATTGGACACGAGTAAAATATATGGAGTTTTTGTAGTGTTGAAATACTCTACAATTGGTAATGGTTTTGGCAATGGTTGTGGATATACTAAAATGATTGAATTATATAAGTGAATGAATAATGTAATAGGTAAAATATTTTATTTTATTTTTGTGGTTTCAGAGATTGAACTCAGGACCCTGCGCTTGCCAGGCAAGTGCTTATTCTACTAAGCTATCTCCCTGGCCCATGAGCTATCTCCTTGGCCCTAAAATATTTTAAATAAACACCAAAAACATTTCTAATGTACGAAGATTTAAACACATTAAAAGATGTAGCTCAGTTTTTTGGGTTTTTTTTTTTTTTTTGGCGTAACCAGGGATTGAACTCAGACCCCTGTGCTTACCAGGGAAGTGATTATTCCACTGAGCCATCTCCTCAGGCCTAAACTCATCATAAGAAAGCAGGCAAAATGTTTAGCACTGTTTATCATCCTCAGAGAAAAATTTAAAACTGAGATATTATACAACTGTAAAATGGCTAAATATTAAGGAAACATAAAACCAAGCCCTGGTGATGTGAAACATATGCCACTATCCTTCATTTCTGGTGAGAGTGTTAAATGATAGCGTATTGTGGAAAACTTTGTGATAGAATCAGCAAAAGCTAACCATAGGCTACCTTATGTTTCATCAGTTTTCCTGTTTGATATGTACTGAGGAGATAATAAGTTTATGTTTACTAGATTCAAGAATATTCATAGCATCTTCCTTTACAATAGGAACTGGAAATAAAAGTATCCATCAACAGGCAAGTGGGTTAATAAATTGATCTGTAGGCATACAGTGTGATGTTATACAATCCATTTATTTATTTATTTATTTATTTATTTATTTATTTATTTATTTATTTACTTACTTACTAAGGGCCTACAGGGTGTTCAGGGTCTCGCTACTAGATCAGACTCATAGTGATCCGCCTGTTTACAGCCTCCCAAGAGCTGGGATTAAAGGCAGGTGCCACCACGCCCAGTCTCAATTGCCATATCAGCTTGTCATGGGGGCAGGGCTGGTATGGCAGTCCTTTTTCTGAAAAAAAAAAATATGTAGGGAAAAGATGTGGATGAGTTTATGAAGATGTAGTAATGGTAATCAATTTAGCTACATTGATGAAGGAAAAAGTCACAAAATATACATGTCTTAAGATTCCATTTACCAGTTTCAGGAACAATCAAAACTGATTTATGGTGACAGAATTCAGAGTGTGGTTACTTTTGAATAAGGAGAAAATATTCACTGGGGAAAAAAAGGGAGGCTTCTGGGAGCTTATAATTTTTATTATAGTAGGGCTTAAATGAATATTTACATATGTAAAGGTAAACTCATAATGATGACATATTTATATTTGGTCAGGGTCTCTCTGTGCAGCTTAGAATCATAATGATCCTCCTGTCTCAGCCTCCTCAGTGTTGGGAATACAGGCATGCACCACCAAGCCCAGTTTCAGGGCTGGCATGGGGCTCCTGGGCTTCCATTGCTGGAACAGCATGCTTTACCGGGAATCAAATCTGGGTCCTTGCACTTACCAGGCAGGTGCCAAACTATCTCCCCCGCCTGATACTTCCTTTATATTATGCCTCAACAAAAATTTTTAAAGAAAAGTTTATTAAGCCTGTTGTATAATTCTAGATAAAAGAGGAACTTGTCCATTAGTAGGAAAATGGATATGTTATGGTATGGTCATACAATAGAATATTACATAATAATGAAAGGTAAATTACTCAATTTTTGTAAATCCAAGAAAGCCTCCATAATATTATATGGAAAAGTTTTATGTAAGGGCACATTAAATATAATATTCCCTGTATTAAATATGTCAGGAATATTATATGCTCATGAACTCGTTTTGGAGTAAAATATAAAGATGTACATGGGATTGGTAAACAATAATTTTACAATAATAGGTATGGCTGAGAAAAAGATCAAGATTAGGGAAGAATGCCTACTTCAATTATATCTGTATTTTTTTAGTCTACATAGTAAGTGTGTATGTGTTTATAGTATTTTGTTCCTTTTTGAAATGCTTAATAGTTATGGAAAAGGTAATTATTGGAATTTTATTTAAACAGCAAATCCAGTATTCACATTTATCCCTCAGTTTCTTAGAATTCTAAAGAGAATAAACTCACAAGCGAAAAAAATGAAATGTTGGAAGATTAAAGACAAGTGAAGCTAGCAATTACATTTGTAAATGATAGCTAAATGAATCTGAGAGCTAAATATTAAATTCTTTCAGTGAAGCAAATGGTGATTGTTTAAATGATTTACACTAAGAACCCTGGGAAAGCTCAAAACGTGGGGTACACTATATATTTTTGAATGCTAGAGTTCAGGGTGTAGCTAAAAATAGAACTGATTTTACATGTGTGTTGGGACTAATGAGATTCCCAGTGCGTCTAATCAATAGTGCATAATTAGACATTACTTCTCATAACTTCTTGTAGAAGACAGGAAAAATGGTTGTTGTTTTCAGTGAAGAATTGGATAGCTTATGGATAAGAATTGAAACATAAGACTAAAAAAACCTGTTAAGATACTTTGCAACTCTTGGGGGCTGGGGAGATGGCTCAGTGGAATAAGCACTTCCCTGGCAAGCACAAGGGCCTGAGTTCAGTCCCCAGTTCTGCAAAAAAAAAAAAAAAAAGTCAAGAATAATAATTATTATAATTACAGAAAAGATAATTACCATAACTCTTGCCCATTATAAACTGTTAGCTAGGCTTACAACTCAAAAACAAAAGTTTAATGAAATGCTCTTGTGATGAAGAAAATTACTTAGAACAAGAGATTTATAGAGATAATATGTGAGATCCTCAATCTATTTTAAGAAGTGGGAAGCCTTAACACATGGTTAAGTGGGACCCATCTTTTGATTAGAGCACTAGAACTCAAAACTATAGCTAGTTTGTAGTCTTCACTGTGTGAGTTTTTCTTTAGATAATTATATTTCTACTGGGGAGTTTTACTAATGTTTAATCCAGCATTATCTTTTAATAATAAAATCTACAATTCAGATGTGGTTAATAGTTAAATACATTTATCCTACTCAAATTATTAAGATACTATATAAGACATTAAAATTCCAATACATGTAGTAGAATGTTTCTTAGAGGGATGAGACTTTCCTAGTATTTTTTCTTTCTTTCTTTCTGTATCCACCAGTTACTCACTGGTGGGTGTTATTAGTACTTGCCTTATGTGATATTGGATACCATTTCCCATAAGCATAAATTTCAACAATTACAATTTGAGCAGTTTCAAATAAAAGTATATTTTGTATTAGATACATATTTTAGCTTCTAAATATCCAATTTAGAAGTATTTATTTTGTATTTAGTACAAAAGCTTATCAGCAAGTAAAATTTCATAAGTTTTAAAAAAGTGATTTTTAAAAAGTCTTGGAATACATTTATTTTCTTTTCAAAATAGAACCACAAAGAGTTACTTAACTAGTTATACTAGTAAAGCATAATATGAATAGAATTTGCCTGAGTTCTAAATTACCAATACAGTATACCAGAAAAAGAGAAATAAATACAAATTCATGCATTTAAAATTTTAAACAGACAAGTCTTAGAGATTATCTTTTTTCACTAACCATGTTGATGTCCTGTTACCCCCAAAGAAATCTTTTTCTAAAGTGATCTGTGTCTCTTTTTTTTCTGTGACTACTCAGCATACAACAGAATCTTTCCTCTCTCTCTCTCTCTCTCTCTCTCTCTCTCTCTCTCTCTCTCTCTCTCTCCCTCCCTCCCTCCCTCCCTCTCACACACACACACTCACACTCACACCCTGCTCAAATTTGCTTTGTTTTCAAGTTTCTGGCATCTACAATTTGTCAACTGGAAAACATTCCTTCCAGTTAAAGGATGTCATTTTAATATATGAGTGAATTTTCCATTAGGGAGTTACCTTTTCAGAAGAATATGTTTATTAGTGCCAACAAATTCAAGTGGAATAATAAAGTTACAAGGTTCTGTTGAGTTAGCCATTAGATAGCAGCACTGTCTTGTGTAGGAGTACATGCCTGTACTTCATTTTCCTACATCAAGTTATTTCCTAGCATTTTCGAATTACATTTCAAGAAGAATCTCAAGTCATTTGGAAGGCTACAATGTCAGAGGGAATTAAAGCAGGATAGTAATTTATAAATGAAATAATTGTGCGTTCGTATTTGCCAAAGATTTACCTTTTTTCCCCTGGCAGAACTGTTGTTACTTAATAGCTTCACCTTCTGTTCTGTTTTGAGGATAAATTATATAATCACCTTATGTATAAATTACAGTTATAAATAGGAGTGTAAAGTTTCATAAATAAGAAGTAATGTTAAGACCAAGCAAGCAAAAAAAAAAGAAAAGACCAAGGGATACTCTTGATTCTAACTCGCAGTATCTAAATAAAAGTATTGTTATAATTAAACATCATAAATTTGTGATAAGTAAGTTCATTGTATCCTGTAGCTCTGTAAAATAACTTATGTTCCTATTGATGTATTTTCAAATAGTTTGAAGTAAACATGTTAATTATCTCAATTTTGTTTTGGATTTGGATTTCTAAATTGCTTTGTGTAGTTACTCTAATCTGATGACCAGCTTTTCTCTACTGTTGAGTACACATATGAATCAGTAGATGGCATTCTCTCCCTACAATTGTTTGGTTTCCCTGTATACATGTTACTAACAATTACTGTTGAGTTGAATAGAAAGCACTTAAATAAGAAACAAAAAATATTATGGTAACTTAGACAGCTGTCACCATAAGTACTGTCCAATGTTGAAATAATGTGTTAAATATGTTTTGATTCTGGATAAAACATATCTCTGTGTTTGATATACAATATGTGGGGAAAGTGTTAAAGACATTGAACCATATGAAAACGACTTTGTGCATTGATTTTCACTTTGGAGAAAAATATATAGTAGTTTTAAAGCATTTTAAATTGCAAACATTTAAAGATGTTAAATATGCCAGCAGAAAAAACCTCTTGTAAATTATAAGGAAAATATATCTGACAGTTAAGATTATATTTTGAATCTTGTCTTTCCTATTTAGTTGAGCAAGCGTGCAGAATGTATATGTTTGTGTATTATCAGGTAGGATGAATTAATTGGGAAGGGATGCAGATAAATTGTCTTTTAATTAAGTGCTTATCTAAGTATTGATATGAGATATATATTACATACAGTAGATGATTATTGAAAGAAAAAATCCTGATCAAACAATTTAGCAATATAAACATTAATTTGGATTGTAATTACTAACCACTCATCAAGAAGGAACCTTAATAGGTCAAATAAAATTCTATCACAAAAATCACATTATGAGAATTTATAAAGTATATTGCGGTCTGAAAACAGCCTATGAATAAAATTTGAAAAGTAAAACATTTAACTGAGAAAATCCCAAATCTTTTAGAACATTGTACTTAACAGCAACAGGTGTAGTTTCTTCAAGTAGCAATTTGCATCTTTTCTCCCTGTGCCAAACACTATGCTGGACTCTAAAACACTACAAAGATGATTATTCTTTATGGTTGTTTCATAAAAGATATGGTTAGATGAGTAATTTTTAATCTGCATTTTATTTTTATATTTTAGTGACTATAAATGCTGAAACATTTATTAAAAAGATACATGTAGAAATGCACAAAGCAAAACTCCATGTGTATACATTTTCATTTTAAATGCCAGTTTTTGGAATGTTCTCTTAAATAATCAGTTGGATGATTGGTATTGAAGAAATAAGGTAGGAATTTCTTGTGATGGAGACTCAAATTTTGTACTTATTATAAACGCCGATGTTTAAAATCATTTTATTGGAGCCAGGGAGACGGCTCAGTGGAAAAAGTGCTTCCCTGCAAGTACAAGGGCCTGAGTTCAATCCCCGGTTCTGAAAAAATAAATAAAATAAAATAAAATCATTTTATCCTAAAAAATTGAAGAATGAATAAAATATGATTATTTTTAAAGTTTTTAATGCTAGACAAATTCTGGGTTTAAAGACATTTTATTTATTAAATTGTACAACTCTAGCCACTGTATCCCCTTTGTGCTTCTCCATAGTAGGGAGTCTTGTGTGAAATCATACACAAGATAATCTTGCCCCACAAACCAAAAAGTGGGATATACACTATACTATCTTTTCAAAGAGAAAAGATTTGCCATCATCTAAGTTGTATCCATTTTTTGTTTTTTAATTTGATAAGCCTTTTACCTTAGTACCAGATGTTCTTCAAAATTCAGAGACTGTGCTAAATACCTTATTGGCAAGTTTGTAAGGTGGAGGTGGGAAACTTTGAAGTATTAGGGTAGAATCTACTCTCTTAAAAATAATCAGTTTGATTAAGGGAAAGTCATACATGAATGAATACCTGTCACTAATTCTGGTGTTCACTGTGATGGCTATTGCTAAAATTGTTTATTATTATTGTTATTATCATCATCATCATCATTTTTATTGTCAAAGTAAATACTTTGGGAATCTTATGTTGTATGTCAAAGTATTTCCTGTGTTTAGGTCATAATTGCTGTGAATAAGTTGCTTGTAGGAATCAAGATGAGAGAATGAATCTATCCTCCTCTTGCTGCAGAAACCCTGCAGCTACTCAGTCTCTGTGTGAATAATCCATCGGTGTAAATAGTCTATCCCACATCTTTATTTTTTTTGAAAGCTTAACCCCAACTATAAAATTGTGACTTCAAAGATAAGGAAAGTCATATTAGCTATTTGTTTGTAAGTAAATATTTAAAAACTGAGTTTAGGCTTGAAGATAATGATCCTTGGGGATCAAATTTTCTCCCAAAACAGAATAAGGGACATTTTGGATAATTTCACTTCCAGTCATTTATTTTATAATTCCTGAGTATTTCTTTTATTTGTTCCTTAACCATTTATGCACTAATATCATATACCTTTTTGATAGGGTAAAAATAATAAGGTAATAACAGATACTGTCCTCAGAGCACATTATTCTTATAAAAATAAATATCAGGCCCAAAAGCCTGATGTTAAGCAGATCTTTTAATAATGTATTGGGGTGTTTTTTAACCCTCAGATACATACTTTTCATTGTGTATTCATGTTTTTATCTAATAAAAGTTAAGAAAAGTTAACAAGTTAGACTTACTGAAAAATATATGGAGGGGTTGGGGAGATGGCTCAGTAGAATGAATGCTTCCCTGGCAAGCACAAGGGAGTTCAATCCCTGGTTTTACACACACACACACACACACACACACACACACACACACACACACACACACTATATATATATATATATATATATATATATATATATATATATATATATATATATATATATATAATGTTTGGCCAGAATTGTGGATTTCCTATTACATGTAATTGGTGTAGTTACAGTAATGTAAAATAGTAGAGGTTAAATTATTCGCAAAAAGAATGAATGTGATAAAATACTGTTGTATAGTATTAAAATGAGTAATTGCTTTCTGTTCACATTTAAATTTTTTTCTAATGGTTGTAGCATAAATTGGAGTTCAGTAAAGTCAACTAAAAGTACTTAACTATAGTTGTCTTACATCTAGCTGATAGTGCCTTTATTCAAATAAACTTTCAGGCAATGATTTAATTCATAATAGAGTAGGTGGTTTATTGGAGGAATTTAAAACTGTATGCATTCCTAGCAACTTAGCCAGATCTTGTCTCAAAAATCAAAAAGTACAAGGCTGGGCTCTATCTCAGTGTTATGACCCTGAGTTCAATTGTCAGCACCCCACACACACACTCCCAAAATAGTATGTTGTCAGTAGTTACTTTTTAGCTTATATTCAAGGACTTATAAAATTACATTCAGTACACATAAATGTCTACAGTGAGCATTTATTTAATTTCAGAGAGAAAAGTATGCTATGATTTGCTTTTATATTTCTGCTTATTGTTTTGAACTAGGTACCTTCAGTTTAGTAATGCCTTGTACCACTGTGAGATAAATAGAAACTTAAGGACAAGAAGATGTAATAATTAATTCTTATATTCCATCTGGTACATTTATTTTTTTCTTGTTAAAAGGCCAAAAAATTTTTTTCCACCTAAACAAAGGATAAATGAGCATTCAGAATAAAGCTTTTTTACTGTCCTAATGATTAATGATCACTGAACACTTTTGAAAGATTAGCATTTTTCAGAGCTGCTAAAAAATATACTGTTTTATTTAATTATAAGAAAGTAAAGGCTCTTCACACTGACAGGTGGTGGAAATTAGCAGGCAGTTCTGAAATTGTGCTGTGCACAAGAAATTAGATCTCATTTTAATTCTGCTTTTCTCAACTAGCAAATGAGGTTAATGCCATACATATTCAGCTGATATGGATGAAGAAATTGATATAAAGTAGATCAACATAGCTACAGGGCTAGATTAATTTATAGGTAAAGAGGCAGTGATAAATGAAAGTAATGTAGTAGTGGTCACTAAACTCCTCTGCCATGAGGGATTCAATAGTGTTAGTTGCTCATTAAAGGCATTGTCGGGTGCATCAAATAGAAATTTGAAAAGGAATAGCCAACTAACCCCTAATTATCAAAATACAGAAAATACTAATTATACCTTAATTAGCTTTTCTTTTAATGTACTGAAATTTGTTACTTTTTGTGTGGCACAAATGGATAGTTATATCAACAATAAATAGGTTGTTTTAATAACTTTCTCTTACCTCTGGGAAAACTACACTCCAATTTTTAATATGCAATAATGCTTCTCTCTAGCCTGTAGGAGATGAAAATTATTAAGTAGCTTTATTTTTTTGAAGATTTTACAGTAGCTTTGGGAAGAATTATTTCACCATGCATCAATTACTTTTAATTGAACTGAATATTTTTCAGATTGTACCAAATGCCTCTCATTTAAGTTTAGCAGTTAGAATTTAAGAAAGCATCATAATGAGAACTGCCTATAACCTTTGTCATACATTATAATAAGATAAGGATGATTATTCATTCTGCACTTTTAAAAAACCAACCTGAAGTAGGAATTATAAAGGTAGTAAACCTTATGTGTTCTAGCCAGTGTGGTGAAATACAGGCTCTATAGTCTAGAAACTTTGGCTGGTTATTTTCTTATTTTGGCAGAACTGAAGATTGAACTCGGGCCCTTGCACTTGCCAGGGAAGTGCTTATTCCACTGAGCCATCTCCCCAGCCCCTGGCTGGTGATTTTCTTCTCCAAATTAGAGTAGTTATCAACAATCCAGTTAAGAAAGGATTCATCTGTTTAGAATAGAGGTGCAGTGTTGCAGTGAGAAGCAGCTTGGGGTTTTAGATTAATAGACCCAAAGGCGACTATGGGTTCCTTCGAATGGCCTAGTATTCTTTTACTACTCTTGGGAAATCTATGCACTTTTTTGAGCATTAGATGCCTTACCTATCAACAGGAGTGGTACCTGTGACAAGAAAGGTGTGATTAAATACAGTATGTGTACGAGTTTTTCAAAATTTATTATGGTACAAGACACATTGCCATTAATCTCCCTCAAAATTTTAACCTTCAACTCTCTTTAAGCACATTTGTCACCTTAATCTTCCCACTTTATGAAGCAGTTCTGAAAGTCCTCTTTTGTGTCTTCAATTGCACTGCTGTATCTGATTCAATGTCCTCAATTAAAAATACATATTTATTCAAAGTGGTCATTTTTATTTTGGAGAACAGCTAGAAGATGCATGGTGCCAGATGCAATAAGTAAGGACATATCATTGAATTTTTACAAGCCTATCTTTCTCTTGTTTGGCAGTAGGCAGCAGCATTTACCATTATTCTTGATCCGATTTTGTAAAGACATTCACAATAGAGGATTTAAGAAAGTGGTAAGAACAATGGGATGAGAGTGTTCAAAGTTGGAACATTTTGAGGGGAATTACTGTACTAAATGTTTAAAATTTTGAATACTGCATTTTGATCACCTTTTATAGGCATGTTGCGATAATTTAATGTGGCAAAGACCTAGCTTTTCTTTTTTTTTAAGGACCTAGCATTGCGTTTCATACAGTACAGTTCTTTAAAAAACTGATGTTATGTTATGGGTCAGAACAGCAAGATAAAACACATATGTGTGTGTGTGTGTGTGTGTGTGTATATTTAATGTGTACCCCTATGAAGTAATGATAAAAGTTCTCTTTGAAAGCATTCCATTTAATATAATTTTTGTACATGTTATACACTTCTCAGGAAATGTTGGAAATCAACCATTTAACAGATATATTGATGATTGATTGTTCAGTTTGAAAACCATTTTTAGGGCAGACATTTACAATGAATATGATATTGGCAGATAGGGCCAGGGAGATGGCTCAGTAGGATAAGCACTTCCCTGGCAAGCGCAAGTGCCTGAGTTCAATCCCCAGTTCTGCATGTCTGTCTGTCTGTCTGTCTGTCTGTCTGATCCACACACACACACACACACACACACACATTATGTTGGCAGATAGTCTTTAGTTCAGGTTGTATCCTGATGCCAGGCAAGCCAATCTGCATTGTAAGCCAGCATGCTTGAAAAATATTAAGTGTGACTTCCAGTGTAATCATATTAGTAATTTGTTTAAAAGCTCTACCTCTAGCACCCCATACCCTATACTGTAGATTAAACCCAGGGCATTTGTACTGAGCTATATCCTCATCCACTTTTAAATTTAGAGACAGATTGTTGTTGTTTGGTTGCCCATGCTGGGCTTCAATTTGGAATCTTCCTGCCTCAGCCTCCTGGAGCACTAGAATTATAGGTCTGTCTGTGCTACCACACTTGGCATATTTCTCCTTTTATTTATTTATTGTTCTTAAGAGGAGCAGTAGACCATTAACTAGATCTGTGACACTAACCTGCTCCTGTTGTATTTTTCTTGTCAGTAAAATTAAAAATAATGATAATCATTGCTGTTTTTCATAATTGCATTACTATGCTAACATTTTCATCAGTTATATTGTATCTTAATTTTAAAAGTAAATTATTTGAAAAGAAATACATTGTGACCAGCTCCCTCTAGCTTTCAGGTCCTTGTTTGGTGGCAACAAAGATTGAAGCCAACAAAACAGCAAGCAGCAAGCAGTGGAGGATGGCCAAATGTGTGTTTATTAGAAAGAATAAAAACAAAAGCTCCCCAATAGCCGGGCAAGGATTTCATAAGGTGAGAAGACCAAGGGTGTGTAAGTTCTTTGGCATTTTATAGTTTTTGGGACAGTTTAACGGCAGAAACTAGGGATGCTGCCTTTGATGTCTTGAATGCAACTTGCTCCATTTGCATTTCGTTTCCTCCAGGGTCTTTCCCATTTGTTTTTTTTTTTTTTTAATTTATATTTTATTTTATTGAAGTACAAATACCAATCAGACGGTTTTAAGACACCTTAACAAGACAGATTCGATAAATTAATACATTGCAAACTTTTCATACTGTTTTGGTACCGTACAAGGTGCATACATGATATTATACTTACAGACATTATTATAGCAGATGTCTCTTATCAGTAAATTAAGAGTGCAGCTGTTTACTTATCTTATTTTTTATACCTGAATTATATCAAAAATTCAGTATTTTCCCAGTGGATGACCATAGTACTAGAAGCCAACTGTCCAACCACCATCAGTGCAAATCTTGCCTCTCATAGGATTATGTAGAAGCACAGCATTATCTATCCCAACTGTACTGTCTATACACCCACATCATGATTTTTTCTTTCTATACCCCTTCCTTTGTCTACACCTGTCAAAGGTGGGCATTCCATTATCATTCAACTAACTAAGGTGCTTGAACTCGACAACACAATCCAACACAGTTCAGCATTCCACAACAATAGTGAGTTATTCAAAGAAGTTGTTGACCATAGCCATTTACAGCTCAGCTTAATATTATGGCCCCGTGATGTATACTTCATTTTTATATGTTTCTGCTGGATGGTTAAGACCTAGATAGATCAAGACTTATATACCAACACATGTACTTTATGTTTCTTATGAGGTCAATGAAGTCCTCTCAGGGTTTATCTTGTAGTCCTGTACATTATTCTGAAGATCCTTTGTCTGTGTCATCCATGTGGATGAGTCACGGCCAATGCTTGACCAGTTTGCTCTCTGTGAGAGCCTGAGAGAACGTTTTCTCTCCATGTGACTCTCCCCAGGCACACTATAGAACTTCGATCTCTTTCCTCTGTGGCTCCATAATCTCCTTGTTCAGAAAATTTGGAGCTCAACTGAGTTTCATGATGTTGCAGAACAGGTTCTCCTGTGTCCTGAGTCTTCAGTGACCTTGAAAAGCTAGAGCCAAAATGTTGGCTGGCCTTGTGGCCCTTCTATTTTTCCAACCCTGATTTGTGAACTTAGGTTGTTGACCATCCAGAAGAAAAGCTGATTAGTATCCTGCAGCATATGCCATTCACTTTGCCTTATCTGACTCAATTGATTTTAGTTGTTGTTGTATGTTTCCTTTGGTATTTCTGCTTTTCGCTTGTTATACTAGGGAGACTGTACGATATTTACACATGTATGTCTGATTTATTTCACTTATGAGTATATGTTCAAGCGGCATCCACATCAGTATAAATGCTTCAGATTTATCATTCTTAATAATTCCTGATTTGAAATTATACTATAAAGCCACTGTGATAAAATCAACATGGTGTTGGCAACAAAATAGACCTGAGGATCAGTGGAATAGATTAGAAGACGCAGAGGCATCTACGAAAACACTCAGCCATCTTATCTTCGACAAAGGGGGCTACACAAGCTCACTGGAAGAAAGATAGCCTCTTTAACAAATGGTGCTGGAAAACATGGCTTTCTACATGCTGAAAACTAAAACTTGACCCAGCTCTATCACCATGCACTAAGTTAAAGTCAAAATGGATTAAAGATCTAAACATTGAAACAGAAACACTCAATCTCCTGGAAGAGAAAGTAGGAGGAACTCTTGAAGACATAGGGGTAGGTAAAGAGTTCATGAACAAACATATATTCGCATGGGAAGCTCTCGAAAGAATCAACAACTGGGATCAACTCTTCTTAAGGAGCTTCTGTATGTCAAAAGAAATTGTCAACAGAGTGAAAAGACAACCCACTAATTTTGAAAAAATCCTAACTAATAAGCAATCAGACAGAGGACTACTGTCTAGAATATATAAAGAACTAAGATATAACAGGGCCCTCAAATTTAAAGACCCAATTCAGAAATGGGCATCTGAGATGAATACATACTTCTCAGAGGACGAAATTAAAGAAGCAAATAAATATATGAAAAAATGCTCCACATTGCTAGCCATTCGTGAAATGCAAATAAAAACAACACTGAGATACCATCTCACTCCAGAAAGAATGGCTATCATAAGGAAATCAACCAACAACAAATGTTGGAGAGGTTGTGGAGAAAAGGGAACACTTCTCCACTGCTGGTGGGAATGTAGACTGGTACAACCATTGTGGAGGTCAGTGTGGAGACTCCTCAAAACAGTAGGACTGGAAATCCCATTCAAGCCGGCTATCCCCCTACTGGGCATTTTCCCAAAGGATCTGAAAACATTGTATCATAGTGATATATGTGTACTTATGTTTATAGCAGCGCAATGTGTGATAGCAAAATCTTGGAAACAACCATGATGTCCATCACATGAGGAATGGTTGAAAAAGATGTGATATTTCTATATAATGGAGTATTCCCATTTGTTTAGGGACCTAGTCTGTCTCTTTCATTCTATTAGGCCCTGGTAGTTTGCTTAAGTTAATTGTCAGCCCTTCTCATTTATTAACTCGTTTAAATAAACTTTTAGTTTATTTTAGCTTAATAATTGAGGGAGCTGTGTCCTGTGTCCCAGCTGGCTAACTTTCCTTCATGTCCTTGTTTCATAAGGACAAAGAAAAGAACAGAGGAGGTTTTACAATTTAATAAAATTCAAATACTAGTACTATTTTTAAAAATAAGAATTGTTCACGCATAACAAAATTATGAGTGCTAAATATATGTGGAAATTGTACATTATGAAGCATTACACATATTGCACATAAAGTGAGGATGCTGCCTTTCACCTTATACATTAAACAGAACATTTAAAATAGTGATTTTGATGCAAAGGAAAATAAACTCATTTAATTTTCTGAAGGGTTTAGGGGAGTGGGGTGGTAGAGAATATAAGAATAGA
This sequence comes from Ctenomys sociabilis, assembly GCA_004027165.1. Taxonomy (NCBI): domain Eukaryota; kingdom Metazoa; phylum Chordata; class Mammalia; order Rodentia; family Ctenomyidae; genus Ctenomys; species Ctenomys sociabilis. The sequence goes on from PVKA01011421.1 coordinate 25,718, forward strand.
AGAAAAGAAGTGACATTTCTATGTTCATAAGGAATGAGTCTGTAAAAGATTGGAAATATTAAATGAGGGTAGCAGTCTTAAATTGATAGACCAGATAGCAGTATTAAGCCTCCTGGAAAAGTGTTAGAGATGACAATTCTTAGGCTCCCGGGGAAGCTACAGAATCAGATCTGAGGGTGGGCCCAGCAAGGCCTTCAGACAATTTTGTTGCTTACTAAAAGTTGAGGCCACTAAACTAAATTTATGAATACAGACCTGTCTGTCTTTGTATCAAAACTAACTAGATTTGAATTGTTTAGTAATAAATGACCTCTTTCCTCCAACCAGAATGGCTGATCCAGTCCAGCTTCTGTTTTTAAGCTGAGATCTAAAAGGAAGGGAATGGTCACTTGCTAAAGTTTTCTAAGATAATGTTCAATCAATAGATTCTCTGTACTGTCCTAGATTCTCTGTACTGTCCCAAGAACTAAAATACTTGTGGCTATACAAAGTATATCTGTAAAGACAAAACGGCTTTTAAACCGAATTTCTACCACTTATTTTTAGAAAACTATACTGATATCTTAATTCTCAAATGTTGTCTCTTTATTTTGTTGTTTTATGTGTGCAATATTTCATTGCTGGTTATCTGTAAATTCTAAGTTTTAAAATGTAATAATACCTCCGACATAGTAGCAAGATCAAATTTCCCCTCCCCTTTTCCTCTCTTTCCCTTTCCCTCTCTCCCTTTGTCCCTCTGTCCTTTTTTCCCTCCCTTTTTCCCTTTCAGACAGGGAGAGGGAGAGACAATGTCTTGCTATGTAGTTTAGGCTGACCTGAACTCACTGTGTAGCCCAGGCAGGCCTCAAACTCACAGAAATCCTGCTTCAGCCTGCAAGTCCTGAGCTTAGAGAGGTGGATGCCACCATGCCTTTTTTTTTTTTTTTTAATTTTTTAAGAATAGAAGAAAAGAAGTGACATTTATATGTTCATAAGGAATGAGTCTGTAAAAGATTGGATTTCTAATTTCTACCTAAGATGTACTGTTTTGATTACTTTAAAATCAAGTTGTGTAGGTTCAATTCTCTTACTAGCTTTATTATCTTAGTCAAATGTACAAATCTTAATTCTTCCTTTCTCCATCTAGAAAGTAGAATAATAGTATTTATCTTTTAGAAAGCTTCAAAATTAAATGAAAATATATGTAAACTAGTTGATGCAGCATATGATACACAAGTGCTCAACAAATGTTAACTATTATTTGACGTCGTCGATACTTTTATCTGTCAGTTTTACTAATGTCTATTATTTTCAAAGTTACAAAATAGGACTGTGTATATAGCTCAGGGAACATTGCCTGCCCAGCAAGCACAAGGTACTAAGTTTGATTCCTAATACATAAATAAAGTTAAAAAATATTAGAACCAGAAGAGTTAACAGATGTGATTTAAGTTACTTTTTAAAAGTTATATTCTATGGATGACAAGGTCAAAACAAAGAAAACTTAGCAAGTTAATGGTATTATAAACAAAATAGAGTTACAACCCACCAACAAATTTTCACAGATTAAAAAAATAGTGAGGACAGATTTGAAAACTAGCTTGGCCGTACTCCGACACACTTCCATTGTGTGTACATCAGGTTTACTTGATTTTTTTTTGGGGGGGGGGCTGAAACAGGGATTGAACTCAGGCCCTTGTTCTTCCTAGGGAAGCACTTATACCATGGAGCCATCTCCCTGGCCCCTACATCAGGCTTAGATTTCTAATTTCTACCTAAAATGTACTATTTTGATTATGAAAACAAAGTATTTTAAGTTACATGATCATTACTGCTGTTAGAAATTATTGTCTGATTTTACTAAAGAGAATAAGATCTCAGCTCTCAGAGACTGAGATAGGACTACAGTAAGTGTGAGCACAGCCTATGCAATTTAGCTAGTAACTTAGCAAGATCTGCTTCAGAATTTTAAAACTTTTCAAAGGACTGGGGATGTAGCTCACTGAGAAGTCTTTGCGTTCAATTCCAAGTGTTACTAAAGGGAAAAATGTAAGAGAGAGATCATAAATTTTTTGTTTGTATTTTTGTTTTGCAATTGTTTTTAAAAATAATTGAAGTGGATCACTGAATAAAAGAGAAACAATCAAAGATGCTGACAGTTAAGCCAATAAAAACTGCAGTATGGCCCTAGATTGTCAATGTGATGCATCTAGACAGATGATGTACCTAAGATCCTAGGGCTTGCTAAGAGAGTTTGTTCGTTAATAAATAGATTCTTATCCACCACAGAGGTTCTTATACAGTAGATCTGAGTTAGAACCCAGAAATCTATATTTTCACAAGCACCTCTGGTAACTTTGATGGAGGTGATCCCTGAGATCAAATTTCTACCTCCCAGTCAAGGATATTGAGGGGTTAATGTTGGTTTGTATAAGGTGACAGGTCCTGAAAAAGAGGTGCAACACATGAACAGAAGACAAGACAGTTATGGGATTGGTGGGTACAGTCTCTGGGACTTAACCACTGATTGTAGTTTATGAGAGACTTTGTTTTTACTAAAAGCAGAAATGGGAAATGGGAGCGGAAATGTACAGATTAGTAAGGACATTATAGTTTTAGATTCTCAGGGCAATCAGGCCATGTTTTCATTTCCTTTTTCTCTAAGCTTTTTTCTAGACCTTCTCCAGACCAAATAGTCAAATTGCTTGGTCAGGCTCAGAGTCCCATATAGGGTTATACATTATAAGGTAAACTGTTAAATGTCCTTCTCTATAGGTAAAGGATGATATGCCAAGTATTTCTCAAAAAAATATTTCTCATTGTTTGAATTAGTGTACCATTTGACTATTTATTTTAGAGAAATCCTATATAATCCAGTCTTTTGCTTAGTGAGTGCTAGGTGACTAAATGGCTATTTAATGTCCATTTTTTTGAACCTTTTATTCCAGTTAGAAAAGCATATACTAAACTAATGTTGTTAAGATACTTAACTACATATAATAGGAGCTATGAAAATGTACATATCTTTTTATTTATTTTAGTATTGCTTTGTCAAGGAACTTTATCAGGAAGGAACTTATCAATCCTCACAGCATGGTATTTGTAAGTAGTAAGTTTTATGTAAGACATGCATCTTATTGCAGAAATTCTTTTTTTAGATTGTTTTCTTTATTAGTACATATTTACAGTACATAACTTACATTTCTTGTGTGGGATACAGAATGCATCTTAATTCCTTTTGTAAATCCCCTTTTCCTTCTACTCCTCCCCCCCACACTTAATCTATTGATCCCCTTCCCATTGTGGAAGAGCTGTCTTTCTGCTTCTATTATCTGTCTTTATTTTGCTCTTTATTTATAATTTTGGTTTCTCATACAGGGAGAAATCATGAGATATTTAAACTTGTATTTCTGATTTATTTCACTTAATACTGTGGCCTCAAGTTGTACCCATTCTCCTTCAGATCACTCAAGTTTGTCTTTATGGCAGAGTAGTAGTACTCCATTCATCTATTGAAGGACGTAAAGGATGCTACCATGATGTAACTGTTATGATGTGTTGCTGTAAACATGAATATGCATGTATCAGTGTAATATATGTATCTTTTAACTCCTTTGAGAACATACCTGGAACAGGAGTAGATGGGTAGAACAGAATTTTTAGTTACAGTTTTTTGAGGAATCTGCAATTTCCATAGTGGTTGCACTAGTTGATGTTTCCACCAACACTGTAGAAGTCTTTTTTTTCTTTGTAGCCTTGTCGGCATTTATTATTTTACTTCTTGATGATTGCTATTCTTTCTGGGGTAAGATAGAGTTTCATTGGTGTCTTAATCTACATTTCCCTATTTCCAGCAGGGTTGAACATCTCTTCATGTACTTATTAACTATTTGTAATTCTGGGAAGCCTCTATTCATTTCACCTGTCTACTTTTTAATTGAGTCTTTTATTGTAGTGGTCTAATTTTTTTTTTAGTGCTTTTTATGTATCAGATCAGAGATGGTGAACTCTGTAGAGACCAAGGCCTCACACTGCTATGCAAAATCCACTTACCATAAAATATCAACACTGTGATTAAGCCTGAATAGTGAGGTTTTAGTTTAGAAAAAAAACAATTTGTCCAATCTTTACTACTATAACTTGGCTCACGTGCCCATAAGAGGCCTCCTGTGCCTGCTGTGATATATGGAGCGTAAGTTTGCCACTGCTGTCCTAAATTATTTATCCTTTGCTTGTGGAGTAGCTAGCAGAAGACTTTTGTCCATTCTGTAATTTATCTTTTCACTATGCTGATTGTTTCTCTTGCTATGCAGAAGCTTTTTAATTTGATATGATACCATTTGTTGATTCTTCTTACTATCTCTTATGCAACTAGAGTTCAAGTTTATAACTTGAAGAGTTTTACTTATCTTCCGGGAGGATCTGTGTTAAAATCTAATTCCTTAGGGCTGGTCAGATATCTCAGTGGATTAAAGTACCTGTTTAGAAGATGCAGGGGCCAGGATTGAGTCCCTGGCCTGCCTTGCCTGCCCTGCCCCAGGGTGCACTGAGAGGTAGATTGTGACTGGGTGTAGTGGCACGCGACTATAATCCCGGCACTTGGGAGGCTGAAAACAGGAGGATCACTGTGAGTTCAATCTGTGTCTGGAGACCCTATAGACCCTATACTAAATACATTAAAAAGAAATAAAATTTAGTTCTTTGATTCATTTTGATTTTCATTTTGTACATGGTAAGTCATAACGAATCTAGCTTCCATTTTCTGCTGTAGATAACCAGTTTTACCAGTAACATTTATTAAAGAGATTCTCTTTCCTCCAGTGTGTATTTCCAGTCCTTTTATCAAAGATATAAAGAGATTCTTTTTCCTCCAGTGTGTATTTTCAGCCCTTTTAGCAAAGATATAATAATTGATTTTGTTTGGAGTTATTGTTTGGAAACATTCTGGATTCTATTGATACTCATGTCTGGTTTTGTTTTTGTAATTGTATTTATCTGATATTTTATATCTAGTAGTATTTTGGGGATATTGTAAATTAGCCATATGTATTTTTTCTAGTCATAGAAAGTGAATAATGCTGTACTCTACATACTGAGTTTTGTATTTATATTCTTCAATCTAATATTCTATCCAACCTATTTCACTGCTCCTATTTTATACTCACATTCTATAATAGTATTCTAAAGTTTAGAACTAGAAAAGATGTTGATAAATCATCTGCTACAATGAAACTTATTTTATTTTTAATTTAATTTAATTTTTTTTTTTTTGGTGGAACTAGGGATTGAACTCAGACCCTTGTGCTTGCCAAGAAAGCACTTATTGTACTGAGCCATCTCCCCAGCCCTGAAGCAACTTTAAAAATTGAGGGTTAAGGCAAGTCAGTGTCCTGCCCAGTGTAGGTCTTTATTTTCCTATTGAATTGATTTTGCCCATTATTAATTATCTTAGATCATTACAAACATGTATTTTTCACAAGTAGCACATATGTCAGTGTTGACTATAATTACATTTTTAAGGATATTTCTATAACTGTAAATAAGATCCTCATACTTGATACAGGTGGGTTTTTGCAATTTTATATTTTTATAATAACAATCATCTATCAAAATAATAAGTCTTTCAGGTGGTATAAAGTAGCTTTACTTTATACTAATCATAAGGATACATGCAATTGACTATAATGCTACTAAACCATAAGAAATTTAAACTAATATGTAAATAATTCTGAATTTATACCATTTTTTGGTAAACTTAAGTTGTATATAGATTGAGTTCAGTTGTGGGTGTGTGTATGGATGCTTGGAAAAATATGGTGAGAATTCTCAACAATTGTTGAAATACATAACTTGAGATGAGTAAATTTTATTATAGCTCCCATAACCTAATACATTTTCTTTATGAAACATTTTTTCCAGATATTTTTATGGCATTAAATTACACATAGCTGCTTTCACAATCTTCACAGTGTTAAAGAGTGAAATACAGTGATATTTATATTAAATAAATTCATATTGTTGTATAGCAGTCACTCCCATTCATCTTCAGAATCTTTTCATTATGCAGAACTGAAACACTATATCTATTGAACAGTTCCTCTTCATTCCCTTCTTAGTATTTCAGCCCAGTTCCTGGCAACTATCTTTCTGCTTTCTGTTTGTATGATTTTTGACTAGGTACCTCATGCCAAGTGGAATCTCTTAAGGTCCTTTTCTTTTTCATAATATCCTGCAGTCCATCCATGTTTTGGTATATATATATATCAAAATTTCCTTCCTGTTTAAGGGTGAATGATATTCCATTTTATGTATAGACCACATAGTAGTTATCCATTCTTAATGGGATTAATGGATTATACAAATATGGTAATGCTATATTTTTATTCTACATACTGTATGAGGTATAGGTATTCAGTAAATGTGTATAGTGTTTAATGAACACAAAAGAATTGGCATATTCTTTAACTCAAATATTTATTTGTGTTGCAAACACTTGAAATCCTCTTTGCTGGCTATTTTGAAATAAAGTTTTTATTAACTATAGTGATCCTACATAGATATTATTGCTCTGTTACCTTTTGTCTTTTACCCATTAAGTATCCTTTCTTCATCTTGTCTTTTTCTGACCCTTTCTTAGTTTCTGGTAATCACTATTCTACATTCTCTCCTATCAGAATAACTGTATGAAAGAGATAATGGATTAAGAAATGAGAAATTTCAAGGAAAATATGAAAGTCCTGTTTATAAAAAGTCAAATAGAAATCCTAATGCTAAAAATTAGAATTTCATAAATAAAAAAATACTCAGATGTACTTTTGCACACAAAAGAATGGGCAGTAACTTTTTAGACAGATCAGTGTAAATCATTAAAACTTAAAGCACATCCCTGGGGTGCGCTGAGACAGCAATTGAGACTGGGCGTGATGGTGCGCACCTGTTATCCCAGGTGCTGGGAGGCTGTGAATAGGAGAATCACTACAAGTCTGATCTAATAGTAAGACCCTGAACACCTTGTTGACCCTTCCCTAAAATATGAAAAAAAAAAAAAAAGTAAAAACACTTAAAGCACAGAGGAAAAAAAAATGGAGAAAAGGAGTGAGTAGTATATCTATGACCCAGAAGACAGTGCTAAGCACTCTAACATACATATAATTAAATTTCTGTAGCAAGGTAGAGAAGGACAAAACATTTATTTCAATAAATATTAGCCAAATTATTCTACATTCGAGTATCAAAAAGAAACGAACTCATGAATCTGGGAAATTCAATCAATTGCATGCAGCACACTTAGAACATTACACTGATCCATTTCAGAATATGCTGTTTTTCTTCAGGTGCACATAGAAGACAAAGTAGTTATAAGTTAGGCAATGAAACAAATTACAATTAATTTTTGGACAAAATTAAGCAGTTTTTACATTATAAAAGAAGAAAAGTGTAAAATCAGATAAGTGTATTTTGCCAGAAAGAATGAACATACTAAACTTACAAATAAGCAGAAGGCAGGAAGCCATCGAAATATGAGTAGAAAACAAAATACAAAAATATAGTTCTTAGTTTTCATATCCTAAGTGATATGAGATTTTTGAATTGATTAATGAAATAATAATTCTGAAAGATAAATTATAGGTGGAAGTAACATCTTTCATACCTCTTAACTTTCCAGTATAAAAAATCAAGGAATATAAATAGTGTAGGCATCAATATGATAATTGGGGTACAATATCAGTAAATTTGAGAATTTAGAAGACAAACTTTTTATAAACAACTTATCAAAATAGACAAAATCTGAGGAATTCATATTTTAATAAAAGAAATAAGTAGCTAACAACCCTCCCCTAAAGGAAATCCTAGGGGAAGATAGCTTTACTACAGAATTCTGTCAAACATTAGAAAGAAAAATAACACTATTCTTTCAGAAATTTTCAGGAGAAAGAGAACTCCCAGATCCGAGAGAAAAAAGTTAATTTAGGATTAATTCAATTAATAATAGAATATTCATTATTTGTTGTCTTTGGTTTACTATCACAGAACAACATGAATACATATTGATGTCATTGCTCACTTTGTAGTTGGAAACAGTCATAAAAGAACAGTCAATGAATGTAGTTTGTGCCCTCTTTAGTATCCTTCAGTACCTTGGTAATGGACAGTTAGTTTTTGTAGGATCTTTTTTTATTTTCACATAAAAAGAATTCAGGTTTAATTCATTCTTTTATAGTAACTACAAATACTAATTTTTAAAGTTACATACATTGAAAATTTTGAGGCATATAGGAAAGTTTAAAGAATAATGTGTAACAAATGCCTTTTTTTTTTTTTTTTTTTTTTTTTTTTCGTGGAACTGGGGTTTGAACTCAGGCCCTTGCGCTTGCCAAGGATGAACTTATTCCACAGAGCTATCTCCCTGGGCCAACAAATGCCTTTCTATGATACACATTACCACATTTGCTTTGTCTATGTAATCATCTACATATACACATTGTCTAAAACTTTTGATTGTTTTTTTCAGAAACATTTGAAAATATATCACAGAAGTTAACCCCTAATATTTTGCATTTATCTCCTGAGAACAGGGTCATGCTCATACACAATCAGCATACCATTATTACACTGAAATATTATAGTGATTATGTAACATGTGACCCATAGTTTACTTTTTCCTTTTTTCACAGTAGTGTTCTAGATAGCCTTTTTAATGTAAGCACCAAGGATATGCATTGAGTTCAGTTGTTGTATTTCATTAATCTAAATCTCTTTACTCCCTTTTTTGTTCTTTGATAATATTGACAATTTTGTAAAGTGTAAGCTACCTGCTTTCAAAAAATCCTTTGGTTGCATTTTCCTGGTTATTGCCTGAGTATTAGATCTGTTTACACAATATTGTGAAGAATATGCATAGCTGAAGAAAGGTAATTCTTAGTAACTTTTTGGAATAATTTTTTATCATTGCTTCTGACCAATGATAAAATATAGAGCAAATAGATAATATGACAGAAATAGCAAGTTCATATGGTTATCTTGCACATGTTAATTCATTACATACTCATTGGCTACATTTAGCAGGTGTTAAGCACAGGAAATTAGTTAATTCTTTTAGCACTTATCCAAGGTAAAAGTCAACATTTGTTTCTAAGATCCTATTCTTCTGTTTGTATGTACACTTCACCTGAAATTATATTATAGTTATTACTAATATATTTTTCAGAAAAATACTTTGGAACAGAATTTTGACTTACTGAGAGGTATGGAGTATTGAACAGCATATGGGGTCATCTTTTGAGATGTGTGAAAGTAGAAATTGTTAGATAGTCAGTAGAGAAATTTTTCAGTGTTTGTACCATTGTACCCAAATAAATGTAGTGAAGATATATTGTCTTGTGGCTTAACTTCTTATGTATTTTTTTCTATATACAGTTTTCTTAGGATTTTTAATGATAGTTTTAGATGATGGAAATCGTAAATTTTTAATTTGGAATTTTCTGATAGCCTTTATTTTGTTTTTTTAAATTAAAAGAATACTTTTAGAAATGGCAGTGTATATGTGTACTGTATGTCTGATTGAGTCACAAAACAATTATATTTTAATTTCTTTTGTCATGTTAAAATGGCCTGTATACCTGTGTCTTCCAGTTGGCAGCTTCCCAGATAACTCAAACTAGGACAGAGTCAGTTTTTAGAAAGCTGTGTAGAATGTGAATTTTGATTTTAATGCCACATTTCAAAAGATACATACTGTTGAGTATGGTACACATTGAGCTTGAAGTTTCCTCTGTAGTACTACTAAAATCATTTAGTTGGTACTGCTTACAGTTCCTTATGAACTTGTTTAAACAAGCTCTTAGACCTGGATGATCCCAGCAATCACCTACTGTGTTCCATGCGTTTTCTGGCTCAACTTTCTGCTGCTTAGCTCATAAACCATCCACATAGAGTATCAAACAAAAGTAGGACACTCAACAATTGCTCTATTCATATGTTTACGGGTTTTGTTTTAGTTTGTTTTTTTGAGTACTCATTGCACCATGAATCATGTCCCGGTTAACTTCCCTATTGAGAACCAAATAGCTTTCCTGTTGCAACCTCATCTCCTTTTACCTTTTCTTTTTTATTTTGATGGAATCGAAGATTGAACTCAGGCCCTTGTGCTTGCCAGTGAAGCACTTATTCCACTGAGCCATCTCCCTGGCCTTTTTACCTTTTCATCACTCAGTTTCTAGTTCCTTGCCCTCCTCATCTTATTTGTCATCCAGTTAAAATTCATTATTTTCAGCCTGTTGTAGTTCATTCCATTTTAGATGAAAAAATATTAACCATTGAGGTAAAAATCTGCACCCTTGAATATAATTAGATGGATTTTGTTGGAGGCTTACATATGAATGAAAGTAGCATCATACTCAAAAAATTTTCATATTTGTAAAAGTCTCCCTCTGCCATTTTCTAGTCATACCACACTCCTAGGTATAGGTCCACTGATCGATCAGCTTTCTTCCACTGTTGATTAGGCTTCTCTTTTCTACAAATTTGTATAAATGGAATCAGATAACATATAGAATGTTGTATATGGCTTCTTTATCTTAGCGTGTTTTTGAAATTTATCCATTTAATTATATACTCCCCACTCCCCACTAAGTAGTAATATTCCAGTGCCTATATCAGGCATTGCTGCCTGCCCCACATACACACTTTTTTTTTCATTTGTGTACTTGGTATAAGGTCTCACTGTGCAGCTCAGAGTCGTGGTGATCCTCATGTTTTTAGCCTCTCCAGCACTGGGATCACAGGTATGTCCCACCATACCTGGACTCGGTCACAGACTCATGCATCCTGGGGGCAGGACCAGCATGGCATGCCTCACCAGGGATTGAACCCTGGTCCCTGCACATACCAGAGCAGGTGCTTAGTCCACTGAGCTAACTCACCAGCCCTGGTTTTCCCCTTTTTGATATTTAAAAAATGGTGTGAGCCTTATGTGCAAATATGTGAGGGCATATATTTCCCTTTCTCTTGCGTAAATAACTGGGGTAAAATTCAAGAGTTAATCCTGTACAATTTTGGAATTTTCTTTGAAAGTTTCACCTTTCAAACATCACTCTTTTCTGCAGTCTGTAGTTCTGGACTCCCATTTCTGACTACTGGATCAATCTCAGGACTCACTTTGGTTGTTTCTGTTTATCAGAGATCAGATATCTTTGAAACATTTTGTAACTGGCTCCATTATCTTGAAAATTGTTAGTTTGTATATTCAAATTATATAGGTTTTGATTGTTTCAGGAAGAGAGTAAAATTTCTGATACTCCCATATTGACAGGAATCCTGGGTTTTATTTTATTTTTACTTTTACCCTACCTACTTATTTATGTTTAAACAAGGTTTGTCATAGTGTCATAGACAATGTAGGTTGACCTGTTTTCAGTCCTCACAAATGTTTTAACTGAAGTCTTTCAAACAAGTATCATTGAACTTTTCAGTGAAAAATCAGTATTTTAGTCCTTGCAGGCCATGTGGTCTCTTTCATAGTTACCTGTCATGATAGTCCAAAAGCATTCATAGATGATCTGTGGAAGGCATATTGATCACACTTACCCTCATGTTTTGGAGTAATAGTGACAAAGTTTCCAATAGGTTCACAATTGTAAAATCTGGGCCTGTAGACTCAAGAAACAATAATATTAAAGATCAGCCTTTAAGAAATAAGAGGAAAAAAATGAAGAGCAACATATCAGGGAAACTAAAGGAAGGAGAAAATTTAAGGCCAAAGTTTATTGGCCATTTTAGAAAGTAGCTTACCAAAAAGCTAAGTCACATCTGTTTGTAGATCTTACAAAGCTTGTACAGTACATACAGTACTATCTGTTTTTATCTCAATTGACTTTAGGCAACATTTAACATTGATTTCTTCCTTTAAATTTTCTCCTTTTGGTTTTTCTGATACCATGTTCTTCATTTTTTTCCCGCTAATTTAGCACACAGTTGTTTCTCTAAATCTATGTACTGATTTTCCTGAGGCTGACTTTTAATGTTACAGTTTCTTGAACCTAGGCTTTATGTGTGTCATCTGTTTTTCCCTTGAGTAATTTGATGTACTCCTTTTTCTTTACTTATAACTAGTTAGGCCTATTTTCTGAACTTTAAGTTTAGGAATCTACTATCTATTTGATATCACTTTGTCACCTTAAATTCAGTAGGTTTTTAACAGAATTCATGATGTCTCTTGCAAAAGCTGGTTGGCAGTCCCTAGTCATTTGAGAAATGCAAATTAAAACAATACTGAAATTCTGTCACACATCAGAAAGAATGGCTATTATCTAGAAATCAATCAGTAACATGCTGAAGGCCAGTGAGATAGCTCAGCACACTTAAGTACCTGCTTAGTTAAGCCCAGGGACTGGAGTTTGATCCCTGGTACCACATGCAGAGCCAGCCCCATCCCCAGGCATGCTGAGCCAGCAGCTGAGTCCAGGGGTGGTGGTACATGCCTGTAATCCCAATGCTAGGAAGCTTGAAAACAGGATCAGTATGAGTCCATGCTGCTCAGTGAGAGTCTGTATAAAATACCAAAAACAAAACAAAACAAAAAACCAAAACAACAGAACAAATGCTAGATAAACTACTGCGGGGTTGGGGGGAGGGAACCTTTCTTCACTGTTGATGAGAATACAGACTGGTACAACCACTGGAAATCAAGGTGGAGATTCCTCAAAAACCTAGGATTAGAGATCCCATTCTACCTAGCTATTCCCCCCATGTCTTCCCAGAAGAATTAAGAACATCATACTATAGTGATATATGTATATACATGTTTATAGTAGCACAGTTTGTAATAGACCTTGAAACCAACCCAAATGCCTATCAACTGAGGAATGGGTGAAAAAGTTGCAGTCTTTTTAATACAGTGGAGTACTGCTCAGCCATGAAGATGAATAAACTTGAGAATTTTATAGGTAAATGGATTCAACTTGAGACCATACTCAGAAGTGAAGCAAACCAGACTCACATGTGTAAACATTGTTCTGTTTCTTTAGTGTGATAAGCTGGAAAAGTAAATAAGATCCAAAATGTACAGTACATATTGTAAAATGGGAAGAAACTGTTTAAAGGAAAAGAGAAGCTATGATGGGGAAGGAGAAAAGAAATCAAACAACAACAAATGTATATATACAAAGATATATATAGTTAAAATAGTTATGCTACTAATTTCTCTCAGTTCATTGAAAAGAAAGGTTTATACTAATATTAGACAATTAAATGCCTATATCTAATACTCTGAGTAAGTAATTTAAAGATAATATGCAGTGAAATAACCATTGTTACTCCCCTGTTGTCTTGTTTTGAATTTTTTTTTTCTCTTTAAAATAAAAAAAAATGTTAAAAGCCGGTTGAATTGGATTTCTCTATTTCAGCATTATGTGATTTGTGTTGAAAATTTAGAACTCACTGCATCCTGTTAGCTTCTAAAACCTTTTCAATTCTCCCTCCTAAGTACTAGAATGTGTATGGTTCTGTGATTCCACATTCCTACTGCAAGCACCTCTCTCCATAACCTCTTCAGTTGCTTGCTGGAGGTCTGTGCTTATCTGTCATTGCATTCCTCACTGTGACTAATACTTTCAGGTTTTGCAGGCCATGTGGGCCCTATCATACATGCTCAGCTTTGTCATGGTAGTGCAAAAGCAGCCAGAGATGATTGTTGAAAATGAAAACCAATGGCTTGACATTGCTTTTAGAATGAAGACCGAAGTGTCTTTAATGGCCTATAGAATCCCAGTGTGTTCCATCTCCTGCCCCAGCCTTATCATACAGGCTTTCTTCCCCCCACCCCTATTTTCTGGGTATTCTGCATTTCTTTTACTTCCACCATTTTACAGCATCGTTAAGCTTACTGTTTCTTCTACTTAGAATGATCCTTTTCTCTCTTCTTTTGCCTAATTAATTGCCATCCTGTTTTCTTCTGCCAGATCCTTGCCCTTCCCAACACACACGTTTTAGGGCCTTTAGATACATGATAACACATCCCCTTGTTCTTCTTTCATTGTATCCCAGCACCAAGCATATTTTCTGACATTCATTTATGAAGTGAAATGATGAATATGTTATGTCTTTTAATTACCATAAAACCTTATAGTTTATAATTTCTCTTTGGGAGGCTTTTAAATTCCTTGGGAGGAATTTGGTAAAGAATAGTGATAATAGCTATCATTTATTGAGCAACTCCCATATGCTCACTTATTCACTATGCTACATGCACACTCTTATTTTAACCCTTACAGTAACCCACAGTTATAGTTAGCCTTTTCCCCATATTTTTGTGTGTGGAAGCTGAGGTTCAGAGTGCTTATTACACTTGTCTAATGTCACACAGTAAGTGACACAGTCATGATCCAAACACGGCTAATTTTTCTCTAAAGGCTCATAATTTAATGCTATGTACCACTCACTGCCTTCTAACGAGGTTATTACTGGAAAAACAACAATCTTTAGCTTTAGCATGGACTTTCATGTACTTTTTTTTTCATATATATATTTGTTTTAGGGTCTCACTACTCAAGTTGGACTCATATAGTGATCCTCCTGCCTTCAGCCTCTCCATCGCTGGGATTACAGTCATGTGCCACCATGCCCAGACTCTGTCACCCTGGGGTCCACTGAGTTATCTTGCCGGCCCTCTACTTTATTCTTTTTTCACACCATTTAACTAAAACATTAAGTCTACACATACTAAATACTGTATTCGTTATAATTTGTCACACAGTTATTAAAGAAATACATCTATTTCTTAGATTACCCAGCATCTTTTAAAATGAACATTTTATTACTTGGACAATTAAATGCCTATATTTAATTTAGTAAGGAATTTAAAGGTAATATACAATATATTAGCCATTCTTACTCCCCTGTTGTCTTGTTTTGAAATTTGGGGTTTTTTCACTTTAAAATTAAAAAAAAAAAAAGTTAAAAGCTGGTTGAGTTGGATTTTTCTATTTTAGCAGGTATGTGATTGGTGTTGAAAACCTAGAACTCATTGCATCCTGTTAGCTTCTAAAACTTTTTCAATTCTCCCTCCTAAGTACTAGAATGTCTGTAGTTCTGTGATGAAATGCTGAAAAAATACTAAAATTTAGTAATTTGGTTTGGATCTTTGGCAGCATTAGCTTTGCAAAAGTCATACCCTAGTGACAAATGAATTTATTAGAGCATTTCACATTCAGCTTTTTCCTTTACTATCATTAAAAGTTTTGACTTTAAGATGAGAAATTATTTATAAATTCATGTTAAATAATGGAATATTTTATATTTATTTCTGAATATGCATTAAACGATCAAATCTAGAATGAATTTTCTTTCTAATGCTGGGATCAGACCTAGGGCCTTGCACATAGTAGACAAGTTCTCTGCTTCAGCTCCTTATAATTGTTATTTAAGAGTCCATTTCTGAAATAGTAACTTTAGCTTGTAAGCCACTCCTTTGCAAAACTATTATTATTGTTGCATAGTTCAGGATTCTTAAAGATTCATTTATTAAGTGTTATTAACGAATTTTGAACTTAATTTTGAGTTTTGTCAATTTTGTTTATTTATTTATTTGATACAGGGTCTTGTTACACAGCTTAGTCTTTTTTTTTTAATTTCCAAGGTTTAATTTCACAAACAGTTTGTTTTTATGCAGTCTCAAGATAGTAGAATATAAAATTTAGTTAATAAACTTACTTACAATAAGTACATTATTTTTTCAAATATGTTATTATATGACTAGATATTTTTAAATTGCATTTTAGTTTTTATTTATTTTTGAATTTTATTTAATTTATATTTTACACATAATTATATATTTTTCGATAAATTAATACTTTGCAAACTTTTCATGTTTTCTTATCGTACAAGGTGCATACATGATATACTTACAGATATTATTATAGCAGATGTCTCTTATCAATAAATTAAGAGAGTGTAGCTGTTTACTTACCTTATTTTTTTATACCTTAATTATATCATAGATTCAATATTTAATACTTTTCTACCTTGTTATTTTCCTAGTGGTTGTCCATCGTACTAGAAGCTGACATAATATCTTGTCCAACCACTACTAGTGCAGATCGTCTCATAGAATTATGCAGAAGCACGGCATATTTATCCTGTTACTGTTTATACACACATACATCATGATTCCTCTTTTCTATACCCCCCTTTTTTTTTTGTCTAGACCTGTCAAAGATGGGTACTGTATTGTCATTAAACCAATTTAGGTGCCTGCACTCGGCAACACAATCCAAAACAGTCCAGCATTCCACAATAATTGTGAGTTATCTGAAGAATTTGTTCACTGTAGCCATTTACAGCTCAACTTATTATGGGCCTGCATTGCATACCTCATTTTTATATTTTCTGCTGGATGGTTAAGACCAAGATAGAGCAAGACCTATATACCAAAACATGTAGTTTGTGTTTCTGATGAGGTCAGTGAAGTCCCCTCAGGATTTATCTTGTAATCCTGTACCTTACTCTGTAGATCCTTTGTGTCATCCATGTGGATGAGTCACTGCCAATGCTTGACCAGTTTGCTCTCTGCTCCATGTGACTCTCCCTAGGTACACTATAGATTATTGATCTTGCTCTGTGGCTCCGTAATCTTCTTGTTCAGAAAATTTGGGGCACAGCTGAGTTTCATGATGTTACAGTATAGGTTCACCTATGTCCTAGGTCTTCGCTGACTTTGAAAGGCTAGGGCCAAAATGTGGGCTGGCCTTGTGGCTCTTCTGTTTCTTCAATTTTGATCTGGGAACGTAGGTTGTTAACCATCCAGAAGAAAAGCTGGTTAGTACCCTGCAGCATATGCCATTCAGTTTGCCCTAACTATCTGACTCAATTGTTTTTAGTTGTTGTTGTACATTTCTATTTGTATTTCTTCTTTTGACTTATATTAGGGAGACTATATAATATTTGCACATGTGTGTCTGGTTTATTTCACTTATGAGTATCTGTTCAAGTGGCATCCACTTCAATATAAATGCTTCAAGTTTATCATTCTTTATAGTCATCCTCCTGTCTCAGCTTCCTCAGTGCTGGGATTACAGGTGTTCGCTACCATGCCCAGTTTTTGTGGCTAGCACGGTGGTTCTGGGGCTGGCATGGCATGTGGTACCAGGGATCGAACTCAGGTCTTTGCAGTTGCCAGGCAAGTGCTTAGACCTCTGAGCTATGTCCTCAGCCCTCAATTTATTTACTAATTAAGCTTTTAAAATCTTTATAATGCCCATGAACTATAAATGGAATTACAGTGTTACCTCATTTATCAAACGCAGTTCATTCCAGGTTCATGTTCAAACACCAGAAAATTTGAGAGCTGGATAGGGGATATACGTCAGCTGCACAAATGCCTGAGTTGCAAATACAAGATCCTGAGTTCTATTCCTAGTATTGAAAAAAAAAGAAAAAAAAATTTTATGAGCTGAACATAGGAAATAATAGAAGACCAAATAATTGATTCTCAGTGTCCAAAATTACACTTAAATAAATTCATTTTTCCAAGACTTTAACATATTTTGCAATTGTTTCTTTAACTCTGTAGTGGTTCTTACAGATTTTTCTCTTTACCACTGGTATCATTACCTTTCTTTGGAACCATAATTAACTAATTTATACAATAAATAACCAAAAAAGGCAAAATGACAGTGTTTTTACACACACACAATATGTTATCTGGGCAATATTTTCTTGGGCTGGGCACATGAACTACATTGTTGAATGGTTCCCATTTTGGAGATATTAGCAAACTATGAGTGAGTGTTGTAGGTTACTTTTGAAGTATTTGAAATCTCAGGTTTTCTGAGTTTTAGAATAATCTTATTTTGTTCCCCTTCTTTAAACCTCCATATTCTTACTTTGCAAACAATAATTTTTTTGGTAAATGCACATGTGAAACTTATGCATTTCATGTTTGGGGTATGAGATGATTGCCTTATCTATTTCAGTAATGAACAAACTAAAACCTAGACATGAAATCAGTTTAAAGTCTTTAAATCAACAGAGTGGAATCAATTTATAATCATCTACACTTTAAATATATATATTTAGATAACCTGAGCTAGCCTTTCCATTCTATAGTAGCTAGCATGTTTCAGACCACCTGATATGTGTAATAATGGTCATGCTAGCTGATTTTACCTTGATATAAACAAAACAAAGTTAGAAAAACAAGTTTACTAAGAAAATCTGTTTCTGAATTCCAAAACCAAATATGTGACTATGTAACTCCTCCCAAAATGGATAGGACTGATTTGTCTTCTTGAATTTAGGATTCAAGGACATGGTTTTGACACATCACCAGCATCAAGTTACCTTTAAAGGAAAATAGCTTGTGTTTGAAGTCAAGGCATTTTGAAGATGTTGTGCTAAAGGATTCTATTTCTCTTTTTTTCTTACCAGCTAAAATTTATTTCATTACTGTACTAAGCATTAACATTAAGAACATGTTTTGTATTTCTCTAATGCATTTTTTGTTCTCCATGAGGTAACAAAAAAAGCAAAGACCAATGAATGGCATTTCTTTTAAGAAGCCCTTTTAATGCATCTGAGATTCTAGAAATGATCCTTCCCTTTCATATACAATTGTGTAACGATTATCTGCCTAGCATTTCTTTTGGCACTGTTGTAACGCTAACTTGTAGAAATGAGCATCTTACTATTACCTCTACTATGCCTTCATGTTACTGGTTAGATTGCCTGAGGGCTGCTAATGTCTCAAGTTAATAACCACAGAATATTTCAAAAAGGTGGTGCATGCTTCATAAAATGTATCTGTGGTTGCTAAAATCTTACTTGTCTTCAAACAATGAAATTTAGTTGACTCTAAAATTGTATATTGTTACAGTATGCTGCTTAAAACAAACAAACAGTGATTTATTTTCAGTTCTGAAAATATTCAGAAAGATTTGTTATCTCTTGCAGACCTTTCTGCAAACTACTAATGGGATGAACACAATATATCACTTTTATAATAGTGAGCTATTAAAGGCAAGCATAAAGCAGTCTAAAGCCCATAAGTGCCGCCAACAACTCCTAGTTTAATGAATTCCCTTTTAGATGTCCATTAAATGCTCATGGCAAATGTACTCATAATGGAAATGGCAAATCTAAATGGGTAGATATGAATAATCCATGGAGTTTAAATTCTGTTTATGATCATCTTCACATTTAGTTTTCAAGACAACACAGTTTAGTTTTCATTACAGTTTGGAATAAAGAGGACAGGGAGTAATTGATTGCTTCAAGCAGATTAAAATCAATGGTTTTCTTTTCAAAGAACCAGTTCAATGCAGTAATTCCAACTTTAAACATTGATTTAGGGTACTCAACACAAAATGTTTTGTGCTGTGTGAACTTTTATATAGAAAGACTAATATTAATTTTATTTCTCTGTATATATAGTAAAATATAGATGTTGTTAGTAGCATGTGTATGACTTAATAGTAATCTATATTAAGTCATTTTGAGATTATTGCAGTCATATAATGAATCAATGAGATTCCCGTCATCACTGTAATACTGTTTGTAACCCATTAGCACAGAGAAATTACAGCCCATCATACATCATTACTGTGATTGAGGCTTTATTACCATATTCTCAAATTGCTTGCTTGCTATAAAACTAAATAGACACAAGGCAACTATAGGTGGAATATAGTCTGTGCATTATTGTGCTACAGTAATGAGAGATTATTGTACCACAATGGGGTGAAACTGAAGAGGAAAATAAACTTGGCAGTAATAGAAAACTGGAAGCTCTTTTTGCATTTGTTTTTGTGACTTTAAAGTTCAAATATGTTTGCTATACTGAGGCTGCTATTTATAATATTATATGATCATAGCCTTTTAATATTTTCTAAAGGTCTTTTCCCCCTTTCTAATTAGATACTTATAAAGTGTGAGGTATAACCTAACTTCAAATTCTTAGGGCTGCATTTAGCATCTGCATTTTTTGCCATCTATGAGATTAGACATTTTCCTGCTACTGAGCCTTATGTTTTGTTAATACTATAGACAGATCAGTATTGTTATGCTCTTGATTTGAAGTGAGGATATGAATAGAGCAGTTTTCTAAGCAGCGAAGACAGGTAAAATGTGGAACAATTCTATTGGTTTAATTATAAAAGACTTTTGATGTTTCAAAGATGAAAATGCAAGAAATACTGTATCAAATTTAAAGAAAAAAAATCTCATGACATTAAAATGTTAGTTCAGTTGTGCATATTTTCATCTACTCTATTGAATCTTCTATATGTTATACCATTATTTAGAAGGCTAGAAAGCTTAATGTATTGACTGAGATGAGGTCCCTTGAAAGACTCAAAGCAGAATTACTTCCTGATCTCAGCTTTAGTGTTATTCAGCACCATGACAATTTTGTATCAAACAGTACTATAAAATATATTAAGGACTATGAAATATATACAGATTCTTAGTCAAAGCAGTAATGACCACATGCAGCATCTAAAAGCATATTCCTTATGCCTGGGTTATCATGTCCTTCCATACCATCTACACATTACTGTTAGTCTTACCATGATGTAATTACACTCCCTTTGTAAAGCATGCTTTTAAATTTGTGACATAGTGTTTAGAAAAGTATCAAACTGAAGGCTTTTTCAAATGCATTTTAATTCAAGCAGTGCAATGCTATGTGAAATGAAAGCTCAGAATGACTGAGGGGAGGAACCCTAAATAATACTTCAGCAAACTCCAACTATTATACCTATGAATGAGCTTCACTCCATGCCAGAGTAGGCGGGCATTTTGAATTACATAAGTGAGTATGTGACTTTGTCTTGGATCATTTCGTCATTTCTTAGAAGCACCTTTCAGGTTAAAAACAGGAAACAATGAACAAAATGCTAAGAATAATACAGGGAGGCAATGTTTAAAGAAAGCTACATTTTAAAATCTTTAAAATCATCTTTGACTTTTAGTAGAACATGAATAGATTAAAAAATTTTTTTAAATATCCTAGTTAGATATATGGCCTTATGTTAGCAATTTAGAAAACAAAATAAGATAAGTAATACTATCAAGAAAACTAAGGGCCAGGGAGATATCTCAGTAGAATAAAGCACTTCCCTGGCTAGCGGCAAGGGTCTAAGTTCAATCCCAGTTCCGCCAAAAAAAGAAAAAAGAAAACTAAAACGAGATAATAGAGTGTAGTAAGTGGTGTGTAGCATTTTATGTGAGTTATTTATGTACGACCTTTCTAATGAGAGGACCTTTAAAAATCTAAATAAAGCACGGGACAAAACATTTTTATAAATAAAAACAAAGAAAACTAAACTCTATTCATTAGTAAACAATATAATAGGAGTAGTGAATGCAAAGTTTCTCAAACAAAAGCATGTTTGATGTGTTTATAGAATAGCAAGGCTATGTGGCTTCCAGAGTATTTAGGGAAAACATAATTAAAAATAATCATAAGAGCTGTTAACATTTATAATGAATTCAGTAGCAAAATTCACTTTGGTTGGGTTTTCGTTATTAGAGAGATGACTTAAACTCAAACTGCTTTGGGAGCAAACTCAGCCCAGTTGATCCACATGGAAGCTATAACACAGTGCTTTGAAACTAGTATTCTAGAATTAGGAGGAAATATAACATTCTTTCTTGAGCCTTCATGGCTTACCTTTCCCTCATTCAAAGGATGTAGACTTTGCTTGAATTTTAGGTTTCCTAGTCTTATGTGGCTCTCAAACAGTAGGATTTCATCTAGTTGAAAGGAACTTTAGGTAAAAAAAAAAAAGGGCACATTGCAGCTTGCGTATAGACTATTCTGGTTAAATATGACTAATAGAAATTGATGGGCACAGTTCTAGTTGAGAAAGAGTAATACTGTTTAGCTCTGCATTTGCATTATCTCTTGATGAAACTTGTAAACATTGTGCTTAGGTATGCTTTAAGATTCATGAGCCTCTGTAACAGGAACTAGACACATGTTAATTACTAAAAACTGAATTGAAGGGTTGCTTAAAAACTTCTGATGGATTAATAGAGAATTGGTAATTATGTAATAATCAAAATATAACAAACTTAAAAGATATAAGAAAAATTTTAAATGTGTGAATTAAAGCTATTGTATTCATTCAACTTTTCTCTATGTTTGAAACAAAATATTAACAGAATAAAATCCTTATCTTTGTAACATATCTCTTAGGTATGGCTCTTATAAAATGTGGGCCTACCTATAGAGACAGAGTTTGATCATCTTTTTCTTTCTAACCAGAAGAATGTAATTGAATTGTTGTTAATATTTGGTATACTAGAGCCCTAATAACTTATAGCTCTATGTGTTAAGAGTTTAGATCTGAAATGTTCAGAGGTGGAGCTTTCAGAAGGTGTTTGGATGGTGTCAGTTCTAACTTTATCAGTGAGTTAACCTATTGATGAATTAATCATTTGAAGGCATTATTGGGAGGGGATTAATACTTAGGGAATGGGGTTCCTTTCTGCTTTCTGGCTACCATGAGGTCGAAACTTTGCTTTCTCATGCTTTTCCACCATGATATTCTGTCTTACTACAGATGGTGCAGTGGAACTTGCCACCCTTGAACTGAAATTATGAGCTTGAGGTCAATTTTGTTAGGAATTCTGTCACAGTGAGAAAATGCTGTCCTGCACACTGTGTATACAGTATACTTCTTGTGGCAGGGAGGCAGTCATTAGAGCTCTGGCTGGGGAGATGACTTGGAAGAATAAGCACTTCAGTCTCCCAAGTGCTAGAATAAGGGCCTGAGTTCATTCCCTGGTTCTGCCAAAAAAAAAAAAAAAGAAAGAAAAGAAAAGAAAAAGAGATACCATTAGGGCTCTGTTATCCTCTTTTGTATCACTAGGTCCTGATTTACGAAGCATATTTAAAACCTATTACATAATAGCTGCCACCAGTCATTGACTGCTATGTCTCATGCACTGTACTGGGGTACTTGTGTCATCACCTCTATCCGTACAAAAAAACAAAGCTGTAGGAATTTACAGAAGAGGATATTATGCCATAATACTTTTACTTTTTAGTAATGGCCTGGGATAGTTAATACAAAATATCTAGATATTAGCAGTGAGTGACTTCATATGATCTTATAATTTCTTTTTCTTGTTTTTTTTTTTTTTTTTTTTTTTTTTGTCTTTTTGAGACAGGGTCTCACTATGCAGTTCAGGTTGGCCTTAAGCTCACTTTGTAGCTCAGGCTGGTCTCAAACTCACAGCAATCGTCCTGCCTCAGCCTCCCAAGTGCTAGGATTACAGGCATGCGCCACCATGCCCAGCTGATCTTATAATTTCATGCAAGACAGTTGTGTAGTTGAAAGCTTTATGTAAGAATCAGAACTCTGTTATAGCTCCTAGCCACATGTTTGTTTGTTTGAGGCAAGGGCTTGCTATGTAGCTCAGACTGGCCTTGAACTCACTGTGTAAACTAGGCTAAATTCAGTCTACCAGCAATCCTCCTGTGTCAGTCTCCCAAGTGCTAGAATGACAAGTGTGCATCACCATATCCACCATTTTAGACTAGGGCTGGGGAGATAGCTTGTGGTTCTAAGAACCACTTAAATGACTATAATAACCCATCTTGGAGGGAGGTGTCCTTTTGTTAGGAAAACCAAGTTTATAGAAAGATTGCTCATATTTGTGCTGTGTAAAAAGGGTCATCTACATGTAGGAGCCACCTACAATGAGCATAATCATTACATACTAAAAAAGGATATATATGTACACACAATATGTATGTGTATATATATATTCACATATATATGTATATATATATATATATACATACATACATATATATGTATATATATTTGTAAAAATTGTTATATAAAGTCTTTTTGTACTACTTTTTCTAAGAAAAGAGTAACACCACTCTGGAAAGGTGAGGCAAGAGGATCCCAAGCTCATCTTGGGCAATTTAATAATACCCTATCTGAAAATTTAATAAACCGTAAAGGGCAAGCTGGGGATATAGCTCACTGTGAAGGACATGTTTAATTCCCAGTACTGGGCTAATAAATTATAATTTGCTTAAAAATAAATGAATGCATAACAAAAATGTACTTGTTGGGCACAAAGTGAATGAATCTGAAAAAAACTTATATAAAAACAGATACAAGTGATGTTAGATAATTGATTTTTAAAAATAATAACTGATGTTATTGACTTTTCCTGTATTTTATGTTGAACAATTTGTACTATTCAAATATTGATCTCTACCAAATGACAGAATACATTACTTTTTGCAAATGTTCATGTAGTTATCTTATTAATAAGTAATTATTTTTTGAGGCAGATATTTGAAAAGAATATCTTCTTTTCAAAAAAATATGCCTAGGGACACATTTATACCTAAAATATTTTATTCTGACCTTTTCAGGAATATACATAGATAAGATAGTGATTTTTAAACTGACTTACAACCAGTGGAACTACATTTTCAAGTGAAGTCTTACAGAAGCAAATAGCTTTCACTGAAATGAGGGTGTAAGGTTGCAGGAAGCCATATATTCCATTGTTCAATTTTTCCTACCTGTCTGATGCCCCTGAGGTATATCTCTAGCCACCTAAGTCTCTGAAGGTACCTTTTGGTAACTATAGACATTTAAGGGAATTTTTAGTTTGTAGGCCACACACTGTTCATTTAGCCATTGGATGACATGGCCTTAGAGTTACTTGTTAGATCACATAGGCTGGCCCTGAGTGAATATAGATATTCACTGAGAACTTTTTATTGCATATCAAAGTTATTATTAGCTCAATATGTTTGTCTAATCAACACTCATTATCAGGCTTCTGATACAGGGTCATTTCCAACTTTCTGGGCAAGGTCAAATTAGAAGGCTAGCATCTAAACATTCTGATTATAAATAGCTGTTGAACATGAGTAGATGTTTGAACTTTTCTTGTATGAGGTAGAGAAAGTTTTAAGCCATGAGCTATAACTCTGAGGGGTGTAAACTCAGATTGTGAGATAAAACTAGCCAACATAACCTACTGGAGATAACCTATGGACGCATCATTAATAAATTGGACTCAAAAACCTAAATTTATAAAAGACAAATGTATAAAGGAAGGATTTCTTTTCAATATATATATTAAACAAAAAATCTTTTTGAGATTTCATCAGCTTTGGAGAACCAGCACATTATACATGTATGCCTTTTTTAGGGACAGGTAGATATCTTACCAGCATAAGTGCCTGCTTGGCTAGTGCGAGGTCCTGAGTTTGAACACCAGCACCAAAAAAAGAAAGAGAAAAAAAGAAACATGTATACCTTTCTTGTTGAGAACTAAAATAGAGTCAATCTTGTACTGTTGTGATCTTATTAGATTACGTAGGCTAGCCCTGGGTAACTATAGATATTCACTGAGAACGTTTTATTGCATATGAAAGTTATTATAAATAATCTGAACAGATACAAAAAATGTTATTTTCTTTTTCATGCCATCTGTAATTATTAATATATATGACATTTCATACCTTCTATTAAAAAAACGACAGTCTTAAGCCGGGCGTGGTGGTGCATGCCTGTAATCCCAGCACTTGGGAGGCTGAGGCAGGAGGATTGTTGTGAGTTCAAGACCAGCCTGAGCTACAAAGTGAGCTTAAGGCCAGCCTGAACTGCACAGTGAGACCCTGTCTCAAAAAGACCAAAAAAAACCACAGTCTTAGAAACCAACTAGAAATATGTGTTCTTCTAGGTTAGGGAGATAGCTCAGCAGACTGAGCATGTGCTTACAAGCTCAGGGATCGGGTTTCAGTCCTCAGCACCACATTCCATACTGGCCCTGCCCCCTGGCGCTGAGCCACCTGCCCAGTCTGGGCATGGTGGCGCATGCCTGTAATCCCAGCGCTGGGGTGGCTGAAAGGAGGATCACTATGAGTCTGAGCTGTGTAGTAAGACCCTGTATCAAATACATAAATTATACATAAATAAATGAAAATGAAATCTGTGGCTATTAATGGGTCACATGAATATAGTTGGTAAATGGTTTTAACATTAAGCTTAAAGTGACAGACTTTTCCTAATTGTTTCAGTACAATTTTTTCCTATATGCATTCTTAAAATGAAGTTTTAATATAACTTCAAGATTATATATATTTCAATATAGTAAAGGAATGTTTTAGTTTTACTTTATTAGTTTAATTTATTAAGACTAGTTTTCTGGGGCTGGGGAAATAGCTCAGTGGAATAAGCGCTTCCCTGGCAAGCACAAGGGCCTGAATTCAATCCCATTTCTGCAAAACAAAACAAAAAAAAAGACTAGTTTTCCTTTTGTAGTAATACTATATTTTTAAACTATTATAAAACTTATAGAGAATTTTATTTACTTAATAAATAATTTGACATAATATCTGAATTAGTTTTGCTTTGCTCACAAAGGTAAAAAGAATTCCAAATTTACTCATAATAAAAGTATTAGAGAAACTGTCAATAAATTTACTGTCATAATTGAATCATATGATATCTAAATTGTTGATAATATGATCTGCTTGTTAAACAATAGTGTCTGGAGAAAATGATGGATTAATTGACTGATGGCTAAAGTTTCCCTCAAATATAATGGTTTACCCAGTTTGATTTGATTTGTGTAAAATAACTTTCTCTAATAAACAATTTGCTCAGAGGCAATAGGAGAAATGAATGGTTATCAAACCAAACTTAATTAGTGTATCCTAGATTGATATTACTTGGGGAGTCTTCATTTTAATTGTGGAGTGCTGGATACAAAGAGTTTGGTTCATTATTTTTTCCTGTATAAACACTATTGTGTAACTACCTATGGAATAATAACATGTGAATTCATTTTAATAAATGCTTGTAAAGTGAATTAGCTAATTATACCAGGCTAAAAATGATTCCTTTAATTATTTTGGATATTTAACTGGTACTTCAGTTTTATTATTGTTAGTCTGTAAATGTGATTTGTATTAGCTCTGCCAAACTAATTATAATGTATAACTTAGCAAACAATTTTAACAGTTTTGTAATGCTTATGCTCTTTTTTCTTGTACAAGAGAAAACATTTCTAAGTTTGCATGCAAGCAAAAGTTTGACACAAATTCAGATGAAAAAGATGTCAATATAGGGATAAGTAGAGAGAAACGACTTGATACCCATGTTAATGCTTTACATAATTACATGTATGAAAAGAATGAACAGATTCTATTTAAGAGAGGTAATTCTAGTGACTAGTGACTTATAGACTGATTACTTTATTTTGCAAACTGAAACAGAATTTTCTTCATGCCCCTTCAGAGAAAAAAGTATTCTGTTCTCTTTTTTAAACAGAAGGACATATATTAGTAACTCATTGTGGGTGTAAAAAGCATGCTCATTAATTTCTTAACAGACTATCTCTGCATTGCCTTAGAATCACAAATTAATAAATTGGAACAATAAATTTAGTACTAAAAATAGCATTCTATTTTATGTTGGGGGTGAAGATAACCTTGTAAGTATATGCAATCAAAATATTCTTATAAGAAAAATTACTTTAAATTTCAACCCAGATACAGGTTCATATAGACACTACCACCTAAAGTAATACCTTCCTCCTGCTGTTGTACCCTCACTATCCCTGATAAAGTGTATTTTGTTTATCTTGCATGGATACTACATTCAGTGCTGTAGTAAATATGTTTGTGCCTTTTTGGCAAGTATATTTGCTGTACAATTTCTATAAATAAAATGGCTAGGTGAAACATTTAAATTTTGTGAATTAAAATTTTCCTTCCAAAAGGATTGAACATTTTCTGTCTGATCTTTCTTGTAATCTTTGTAAGTCTATTAATTATGAATCTTACTTTTAATTTGTATTTCATTAAATCTTAGTGCATTTGCACTCAATTTATCAAGTTTTTTCTCCTGTTTGATCTGTATTTCAATAAATCTTAATTTCTGTAAGTCCTAGTGAGGTTTTTGGTTGGTTTGTTCTTTTTTCTTCTTCTTTTTTTTTTTTTTTTTTAAATTCCTGTATTTATTACAGTGTCTCGCTACACATCACGGATTCTTTTTTCGCGGGGGTGGGGTGTGAGCTCAGCCGGCCCTGCGGGGAGGGGCTGGCATGGCATGTGGTGCTGGGACTCGAACCGCGGTCCCTCGGAGGCGCTCTAGACCGCTGAGCTATCTTGCCAGCCCTTCTTCTTTTTTTAATTAATAGTTTTAGTAGGATTATAAGGTGTCTCATAGTTTTTAATTTACATTCTACTAAGAGGTAACAGTAATGTTGAATATTTTTCATTTACATATCTTCTAAATATTCTCTGAAAAAGTATGTCAATCTCTTTGCTTTAAAACACACTATTAAATATTGAGAATACTTCATAGGTTTTTATACGAGTTTTTTGTTATATATGTTATTTGCAAATGCATTCCTTAATGTGTAGTTTAGTTTTTTATTAACTATGTTCATTAAAGAACAAAATGTTTTTGTTTGAATTTCATTTGGTCTTGTGGTATGGGGGATTGAACCCAGGCTTTGCACTATGCTGTATCTGTAACCTTTTTTTTAGTTGTTTTGAGACAGAATACTGCTTTGTAATTTAGGCTAGCCCTGAATTCACTACGTAGCACAAGCTGGGCTTAAATTTATGGCAGTCCTCTTGCCTCAGCCTCACGTGTACTGGGATTACAGGTGTGTGCCACTGTGCCCAACACTTTTGGGGTGGAGGGCTCTGGAGGGAGGAGACAGGATCTCACTAAGTTGCTAAGTTGAAAATTTTCTTTATTTTATCTGGCATGATGGTGTATATGTGTAATCTTATTACTCTGCAAAACTAAGGCAGGGGTATCCCAAGATTGAGCTCAGCTTGGGCAATTTATTAGTAGTTCACTAGCAATTTAACCAGATCCTATCTCAAAATAAATAGCTGGAGATAATAGCTCAGTGAAAAGGTCTGGGTTGGTACCAGTACTATAAAAAAGTAAAGCCTTTAATTTTTATAAAGTACAATGATTTTTATATTTTAAAATTTTTCAGTGATTTTTAAAGGCATCATATTTTTAATGTCACATCATTAGAAATCTTTGCTTAAAAGACAAATATTTTTTCCTAAACTCATGTTATTGTACATGAATCTTTTCTGGTATTTATTTTTCTATCTTCTTGTTTAAGATATTACATCTTTACATTTAATTTAGCTTTCTAGTAAACAACAGCAGTTGATCTTATTTTTTTATGCATTCATATGGAATGAAAGACAGAGGTCTTTTAGTATAAAAATTTACCTTCAAAGCATTTGCATTTAATTATTATTGATGTTAATGTTATATCTTCAAACAGATATTTTCATGGCTGCTTTTAAGAGTTACAAAATACACATTTAACTTTTTACAGTGATTGAGGACCTGCTTATAGTTAATATTTTATCACTCAAAGTGAAATGTATCTTTATCTTTGTTTTTATACTTGCATTAGTTGTTGCATATATATTACAATGTAGGTGATACATAATTTTTCATGCTTTTTTTGTACTTTGAAAATTCTCCAGGTAATGTTTTTTGTTTTCAGTCAGTTTATGTACTTTACACACATTCCCAGATTAAGAAAGAAAGAAAGACAAAAAAGAGAGAAAAGAAAGGAAAAGTTAAAGACAGACTGTGATTTAATAGAGCAGCCCTATAAATATGTGAAAAAATGTTCCATATCACTAGCCGTCATCAAGGAAATACAAATTAAAACAACCCCGAGATACCATCTCACCCTTGAAAGAAGGGTTATCATAAAGAAGTCAACTAACAACAAATGCTGGAGTGTCTGGAGAAAAAGGAACCCTTCTCCACTGCTGGTGGGAATGTAGACTGGTACAACCATTATGGAAATCAGTGTGGAGACTCCTTAAAAAACTAGGACTGGAAATCCCATTCAACAAGCTATCCCGCTGCTGGGAATTTTCCCAGAGGAACTGGAACATCATATCATAGTGATGTATGTGTACCTATTTTGTAGCAGCACAATTTGTGATAGCCAAATCTTAGAAACAACCAAGATGCCCATCATCTGAGGAATGGGTATTTTTATACAAAGATTGGTATTTTTATATAATGGAGTATTATTCAGCTATAAAGAATGATAAACTAGAAGCTTTCATATTTTAGTGGATACCACTTGAAGATACACTCATAAGTGAAATAAACCAGACCCACATGTGTAAATATCACATAGTCTCCCTGGTATAAGAACTTAAAAGAGAAATAAAAATAGGAAGGTATAATACAATTAAAAGGAAAGCAAGAACTTAAGGATTAGACAATGAAGAGAGGGCAAGGAGAAAGCTAAGAAACATGACAGGGGCAAAGCCATACATCTATATGGTTAAAGATGGTTAAAGTAATGATCCTGAGAATCTTCAGCGGGTTTTTGAAACTAGCAGTTAATTGGTAAGATTCTCAGCCTAACTATATATGCTGATACCTGGAAACTAAGCAACTGCTGGAGATGGCAGTGTGTCATGCTTGGTCATGCTTGGAATGCCTGTCATTCCAAGCCGGTCTTCTAAATATGTACTCCTTCTAATGTCATACCAATTACTGCCACACTATCTCTCAAATAAATGATTTTTTTTTAAGGAAAAAAAAAAAGGCTAATAATTGAAGAGAAGAGACAAGTCATAGGACTGTCCTGCTGCAATGCTGTATATGGTTAGATTCTAAATTTCTGTGTAAAAATATGTAATTGTTTATTCCTATTTTTTAAAGTATTTTATAAATTTTTTTCTTCATATCTGTAGGGACTTAAAATTTAATATATCAGTATTTGATGGAAAATACCTGATCCCTGTTATGCCTAAGATGTTTGATATTTAGGCAGATAGTTGTGAGGTTAAGTGCAACTGTATATGTTATAGGGTACTAGTATCATTAAGCTTCTCTGAACAGTTGACAACCTAAGATTGCAGACCAAAAATTAGAGAAAGGGACAGGCTCCAGAGACAGCCAACAGTTTGGCCCTAGCCTTTCAAGGTCAGTGAGGACTCAGGACATAGGAATACCTACACTATAATATCATTTAACTCAGTTGTGTCCCAAATTAATAGACAGCCCTAAAAACAGCAAACTGCTAAAGGAAGTCATTCCACGAAAATGAAAGAATATACAGTACACTGTAGCTCAAAGCTATAGAAAGTTAGCTCTTTAAAATTTCTAATCCATTCTGCTAATCTTTTTTAATTGATAAATTGAGTCTATGTATAAAGTTATTGCCAGTAATCAAAGACTTGGTTTGTCATCTTATTTTGTGTTTTCCACATACCTCACAACTTCTCTCTGGCTCAATTGTTCTTGTAGTGTGTTCTTGACTAGTTTTTTATAGGCACAATTTTTAATCTCCAATTCCTTTTCTATAATTTTTAAGGTTGTTTTTCATGGTTGCCATGAGGATTAACAGTTAACATCCTAAATTTATAACAATCTAATTTGAATTGATAAGAAATTAATTTCGGTAGTACAGATTAACGATCCTACCCAGCTCTATCCCCACTTTTTTTGTTACTGACAGAGTATATGTGTATACATTGTGACCTTAATAAAATGGTTTTATAACTATTGTTTTAGGCTTGTCTTTGGAATCATATTGGAAACAGAGATACACACCCAAGTGCAGCAGCACTAACTTTTATCCAAGCACATATTCAGCATAAGTGCTCTCCTTCTGTTTCCTTGTATAGCTTTAAGCTTCAGTGTGCTATTCTATCATTCACCAGGCTGAACTTCTTTCAGCATGTCTTGTAACACTGGCCTATTAGTGATATTAATGATAGCACCCATTAGCTTGCTTGTGTTGTTTTAAATCTGGGATTGTCTTAAATTTATTTCCTTCATTTTTAAAGGAGTTTTGGTAGATATAGAATTCTTAGTTAAAGGGCCTGTGATATAGCTCAGCAGACTAAGCACCTGCTTAGGCAAGTGCAGGAGCCAGGATTTGATCCACATCAATACAATATGTTAGGCCGGCCCTGCCCCAGAACATGCTAAGCCAGCATGGTGGCACACATTTGTAATGTCAGTGCTGGGGAGACTGTAATCAGGAGGATCACTATGAGTCTGAGCTGCATAGTGAGAACATGTACCAAATCCAAGAGAGGGAGGAAGGGAGAAGAGGGAGGAATGAACAAAAGAACGAACAAATGAAATAAAAGAATTGAATTCTTGATTAACATCAGTTTTTTTCTTTAGTATGTATATGACCTTCTGAGCACCGTTTCTGTGAGAAATTGCTAATTATCCTTTTTTGCTTTATGTTCCACTTTTGGAATGCGATAACAGTGAAAAATAGTGGCATTTTTTCATCTTCACTTGTTCTTTGAATTTTTTTGGGTGACGTATGAATTTCATTTAAAAAGTCAATCTTCAGCATAAACAATCTTATTAAAGTTCCTTGTATGTGATGCTTTTCTATTACTATTTTCAAGATCTTTTCTTTCTCTCTTACAACTTTTATAATGTTTCTTGTGGATCTTTTTTGTGTCATATTGAGTATATTGAACTTCCTGGATACATGGAACCATGTATTCCAACAGATTTGGTATATTTTATATACATGCGCCTATGTTTAGGAGCACAATTGGTGATAACCAAATCTTGGAAGCATCCAATATGCCCATCACCTGAGGAATGGATGAAAAAGATGTGGTATTTTTATACAGTGGAGTATTACTCAGCTATAAAGAATGATAAACTAGAAGCCTTCATATTTTAGTGGATGCCACTTGAAGATATACTCATATGTGAAATAAGACCCACATGTGTAAATATTGTGTAGTTTCTCTAGTTTAAGAACTCGAAAGAAAAACAGAAAGGTGTAACAATTAAAAGCAAAGCAAGAACTTAAGAATTAAATAACAGAGAGGGCAAGGAGAAAAAGCTAGGGAATGTGACGGACAAAGAAATACATTTATATGCACAAGATGGTTAAAGCAGTGATCCTGAAAATTTTCAACAGGTTTTTGAAACTAGTAGTTAATTGGTAGGCTTCTCACCCTGACTAACTATATGCTGATACTTGTGAACTAAGCAACTGCACTGAAGATAGCAATGTGTAATGCTATGGTCATGCTTGCAGTGCCTGTCATTTTGGCCTTCTAAATACATACTGCTTCTCATGTCCTATCAGGTGCAGCTCTACTATCTCTCACGTAAATGTTTGTTTTAAAAAAAAAAAAAGGATAATAGGGCTGGGGAGATGGCTCAGTGGAATAAGTGCTTCCCTGGCAAGCTCAAGGGCCTGAGTTCAATCCCCAGTTCCACCAAAAAAAAAAAAAAAAAAAAAAAAAAGGTAATTAAACAAGAGACAAGAAAAACATGTCATAGGACTGCCCTGCTGCAATGCTGTATATGGTTAGATTTCTAAATTTCTGTGTAAAAATATGTAATTGTTTATTCCTTTTTTTAAAATTGTTTTTTATTTTTATTTTTTCTTCACCTTCAGACATTCAATAGGAATTTAAAGTTTAACACACCGATACTTGATGGAAAATACTTGTTCCATGTTGTATCTAAGACATTTGATATTCAGACAGATAGTGAGGTTAGGCTCAACTGCCTATGTTATAGGGTAATAATATCATTAAGCTTCTCCTCTGGAAGGTTAACAACTTAAGTTTGCAGACCAAAAATTAGAAAAAAAGAAGGGCTACAAGGATAGCCAACATTTTTTCCTAACCATTCAAGGTTAGTGAGGACTCAAGACATGAGAGAACCTATACTGTAATATCCTGTAACTCAGTGGTGTCCCAAATTTTCTGATCAGGGAGATTGTGGGGCCACAGAGGAAAATGATTGACGATGTATAATGCACCTAGGGAGAATCACCTAGAGAGAAAATATTCTCTCAGGCTTTCACAGAGAGCAAATTGTTCAAGCAATGGCCATGACTCGTCCACATGGCTAACACTGACTAACAGGATCTACAGACTGCAGTACAGGGTTTCAGAATAATCCTGAGGGGATTTGACTGACCTGCTTAGATACAAAAGTTCCATTTCTTGTGTAGGTTTTTATCTTGGTCTTAACCGTCTGTCAGAAAAGTATAAAAAGTAAAGCCATATTAATATGCTGAGCTGTAAAAGTCTCAAGTCAACTTTGATATTGCCAATCCTATGTATAACCCACTACTATTATAGACTACTGGACTATATGGGATTATTTTGCTGAATTTATATACCTGTAATATTTAAATTTCAATGGGATACCTATCTCTTAGAAAACTAAACAAAATAAAGGAGATATAACTGAAGGATCATTTTGTATCTGTATATATATACAAAATAGGATAGACATGCAGCTACTTTATCTTAATTCAGTGAGAAAATTTGTACTAATACTGTTTGGACAGGATATCATGTCTGCATCTTGTACTATGAATAACTACCACAAAGGCAACGTGCAATGCATTACTTACTGTAACTGTCCTACTAACCTGTTTTGAAACTGTCTCATTGCTATTTGTTTCTCAATAAAATTAATAAAAAAATTAAATTAACATGAAAAATTGGTGTATTTTTCTTTCTTTTCCTTCTCTTTTTGTGTAATAACCACAGTCAACATTTGTATATGTTTAATGTGTTCTACTAAGTGCCTTTGGTGCTGTTTTCCTTCTTCCTTTTATTTCCCTTCCTGTTCCTTAGACTGTGTGATTTTTTTGTCTTTTTTTAGTACATGGTTTAGTACAGTGTGTCTCACTACACACATTGGACTCATAGTGATTCTCCTGTTTTCAGCCTCCCAAGCACTGCGATTACAGGCACACATCACCACACCCAGTCTCAATCATCTTCTCAGTGCATCCCCAGGGTGGGGCCAGCATCTAATCCTTAGACTGAATATTTCCAGTTGTCATATTTTGAAGTTTACCAATTCTTTCTTTTGCTAGTTTGTATCTGCTATTGAACCCCTGAAGTTAATTTTGCATTTCAGATATGGTCGTTTCAGTTTTTTTAATTTTTAAAAGAGGATAATAGTAAAAAAAAAAAAAAAAAGAAATGATACAGAATTTCAGT
The DNA here is from genome assembly GCA_004027165.1 of Ctenomys sociabilis. Lineage (NCBI taxonomy): Eukaryota > Metazoa > Chordata > Mammalia > Rodentia > Ctenomyidae > Ctenomys > Ctenomys sociabilis. The sequence continues at coordinate 60,717 of PVKA01011421.1, forward strand.
AAACAAAATAATAGGAAGCCTACCGACAAAGAAAAGTCCAGGGCCTGATGGATTCACAACTGAATTCTACAAGAAATTTATAGAAGATATACTCCCCACACTACACAAACTCTTCCACGAAGTTGAAAAGGAAAAAGTCCTCCCAAAATCATTTCTGGAGGCAAGTATAATACTCATTCCAAAACCAGGGAAAGACACAACCAAAAAGGAGAACTACAGGCCAATCTCCCTCATGAACATAGATGCAAAAATACTCAACAAAATCCTGGCAAATAGAATACAGCAAATCATCAAGAAGATCA
>PVKA01011422.1:0-61033 GCA_004027165.1 Ctenomys sociabilis
AAAAAAAAAAAAAAAAAAAAAAAAAAAAAAAAAAAAAAAAAAAAAAAAAAAAAAAAAAAAAAAAAAAAAAAAAAAAAAAAAAAAAAGAAAGAAAGAAAAGAAATTGCTGATTTGAACCTCTTATAGCTCAGCATATTAATTGGCTTCATTTTTTATACCTCATTTTTATACTTCTCTGCTTGATGGGTAAGACCAACTTAAAGCAAAATATATAACAAAAAATGTAACTTTGTTACATCAACAGGGTCAGTAAAATCCCCTCAGGATTTACCTGAAACCCTGTACAGTGGTTTGTGGATTTTTTTGTCAGTGTCAGCCATGTGGATGAGTCATGGCCATTGATTGACCATTTGTTCTCTGTGAAAGCCTGAGAGAATGTTTTCTCTCCTGGTGACTTTCTCATAGTTCAATTAGAAGGAAGTTTTGAACTAATAGTGTTTAGACAAGATATCATGTCTGCATCTTGTACTATGAATGACTATTACAAAGACAACAATAAGCAATGCATTAATTATTGCACTTGTCCTACTAACCTGTTTTGAAATTGTCTCATTGCTACTTCTTTCTCAATAAAATTAATAAAAAAAAGTAAAGAGGGGAATTCATTTCTAAGAATTTGACTTCTCTCCAAATTTATTTCCCTCCATGATATGATTGTATGTTTTATTTTGCTTTTCATTTCTCTTTTAAGGTTCCTCTACACTATGAGGTCTATGAGAGACAAAATAATTCACTTTTAATAAAGTACATTGTATGATATTGTTATTATTATTATTAAACAGTTATGTCAGTTTTCAGGAACTCTGTATAATAAGCACATTCAGAAACAGTAAGAAAATTTGGCATAATTATAATACAATTCATAGGCAAAGGAATTCATGAAATTTGCACCATTATTAGGAATTGGTTGTTTCTGTACAGATGGGTTTTATATGTACCAGTTATTTTAATGTAAATACATTTATATCATAAATAATTCCTCAAGATATGACCCCCTGGGATCAAAACTGTCTGGAACATGTATAAACAGAGACCACGATCATCTGGCAAATATTTTTACCCTTCCCTTCTCAAATTACAGCATTTTGAGGTTCAATTCATCACATGATATTTAAATGAACTCTGCTCTCTTCGTGAGTTGGAAGAATCCTCTCTTTTGCTGAAGATTCAAATTTCCCATTTTACTTCAGTATGCTTTCATTTTGATAGTGATGAAACCGTTAAAGTCTAAAAGTGATTAATAAACCATTTTCAGAATTAAGCAATTTAAAACAGCAGCCTCAGATATTATTCTGTAATCCATTATGGGTGTGCGGAGCTTGGCAATCTTAGTTATCACTGAGTAGTCAAAAGAGTGTCCACGCCTGTGTCTATCATCACTTTGTTGTAAATGTGCTGTTCTTAGGAGATATCTGGGATGATTTCAGCTTTATTATGTTAATGTAAATCTTGAGCTGCACATACTGACTCAGGCAATCCCTGCTCCTATTGAGACTTCACATAATGACATTCTCAACTTAGTAAAAATGGTACACTGTAATTCAGGAGTCCTATGCCCAACTTTTAATATACTTACAAATACTGTTTGACTTCATAACCTAATTTATCTTTTATCCAAGTGCAACAATATCCATAATAATACATATTTTATGTAGATTGATGTTTTATACTTCACTTAATCTTAGCCAAAAGTAAAGGCAATAGTTCTATTTTTATACTTGTATTGTAGCAAAGGAAATTCTAAAATGCTTCTTTTGTAAATTTCTTCTTCTTCTTTTCTTCTTCTTCTTCTTCTATTTCTCTCTCTGAAAGTATGCAACATATTTTTGAATAAATAAGAACACAGATGAAATAAAAACTAGGAGCAGCTTTTCTGCTTTTAGACCAAGTGAAACTCAAGCCAAAAATGATCAAAAAAGGCAAAGAAGCTCACTAATTATTGGCTAATGGAATAGTTAAACAGGAAGAGATAACAATTTATAAAGACGTGTGCAGTGAATTACAGAATACTCAACTAAATAGAACAAACACTACTCTATGTAAAATAAGAGATGAACATCAAAGCAATTGTAATGGAGGACCTCCATAAGCCAATAATACAGACAGATAAACTAGACAAAAAAATCAACAAAGAAATAGCAGAACTGAGCTAAAACTTTTAACAAATGGATTTAAAAGCTAACTCAGAAGGGTTCACCAAACACTAGTTTATGTATTCTTCTTAGCAGCATATGAACTTTGTCCAATATAGAAAACATAGTAGTGAATAAAGCAATATTAAGCAAGAACAAAATTATTAAGGTTATCCCATGAATATCAAATCACTTAACAAAGAATTTAGAAATAGTTGGTAAGGGAAACCATAGAAGTAATGCAAATACAAGGAAATTATGCTTGAAAAATGAGTGAGTCCCCAAAAACTCAAGGAAAAAATTAGAGTTAATAGAAAGTACCATCCCAAAACACTTGGGATGCAATTAATGCCATCCTGAAACAGATGCCTATACCTGTGAATGCCCATATCAGAATAAAAAAGGAACTCAAATGCATAAACTAACAATGCAACTCCAGAGCCTACAAAAACATGAATAAACCAAACCCAAAGATGGTGTAAGAAAGAAACAGATGAGGAGGAAAGAGGGATGCAGAGGCAGGGTAGGGATGGAAAACGAAATGGATGTTTTAAGTGCAATTGTCAGCTCCCCACGAGGAGTCGAAACATCATGTTCTGAAAATACGTGCTGATACAAATAGAGCAGAGTTTAATGCAATTGAGAATAGAATTGAAATAGTGAATTAAAAAGTTTTATCTTTGAAGGAATAAACAAACCATTCTTGCCAATAAAAACTCCAAAGCAGTGCAATTAGAAATGAGAAAGATGAGATCATTAGAGACAGTGCCAGGATTCAGAATACTATTAGTAACTTCTTTGAAAACAGACACTCCAATAATTTAGAGAAATTGGAAAAATGGACAGACTGGTGCATACATATGAATTACCAAAACTGAACCAAGATATGAAATACTCAGTAATCCAATCAAGGCAACAAACTTGAACAGTAATTAAAAACTCTACCAATTAAGAAAATCCTAGCTCCTGAGAGACACACTACTGAATTCCACAAGAAATTCAGCGAAGATCTAATGCCAAGAATCCTCTAATGTTAATGAAGTTGAGCTAGAAAGAATACTACCAAATTTACTCCTAACAGCTAAATGATTCCAAAACATGACATGGATCCAACCAGAAAAAAGATCTGCTCTCAATGTATTTTATGAGCACAGATGCAAAAATCCTTCACTAGATGTTAGCAAACAGAATGGAACAAATCATTAAGATCACCCGTCATGATCAAGCAGCCTCACTCCAGACACACAGATGGTGCCACATACACAAAACAGTAAGTGTAATAATTCACATAAACCCATGCAAGGACAGAGGTCACATGTTCATCTGACTTGTTCCAGAAACTGCCTTTGACAAAATCCAACTGGTAAAGAAAATAGGTAGTTAATGGCCTTATCTTAATATAATAAAAGCCATTGTGATGCACTAACTGTCAACACCATATTAAATGGGAAAAACCGGAAAGCTTTCTCTAAAACCAGGAATGAGTCTAGAATGTCCATTATCCCCACTCCTGTTCAATATAGTACATGAGAGTACTGGAGCAATTGGATAAGTGAAAAATAAATAAATAAAAGGGATAAGGTTAGGAAAAGAAGTTGGATTATCATTATTAAAAAACAACATAATCCCCTACCACAAAGACTCAAAATACACACCAAAACACTTGCATAACCAATAAGGAAATTCAGCAGTGCAGCAGGATACAGTATCAACAGAGAAAGATCAATAGCATTTTTGTGCCCATGTTATCTCACCCACCAGGTATTGACATTTCTGGGATTTTTGTACATAAACAGTGCACACATTGAAAAGGGAATTGAAAAACAATACTATTCACAATTTTATACCTAAAACTTAGAGGAGGCCTTTATGTTCACAAAAAAGAAAGAAAATTTGGTATTTATAGATAATGTCATGAAGAAAAATAAACTTGTTATTATAAGAAAATGACACCTTGAGGACACAATATTAAGTGAAATAAATCAGACACCTGAGCTTAAATATCACCTAGTTTCTCACATATGAGAAGCTCAAAGTAAAGAGAAACATAAAAATAAATAGTAAACATGGCCATGGAGATGGCTCAGTGGAATAAGCGCTTCCCTGGCAAGTGCAAGGGCCTGAGTTCAATCCCTGGTTCCGCTAAAATAAAATAAAATAAAATAAAATAAAATAAAATAAAATAAAATAAAATAAAATAAAATAAAATAAAATAAAATAAAATAAATAAATAGTAAACAGATAAACCTTTTGCAAATCGGGAGGAGACTAAGAGGTAGAGAGAGGAAGGGATTAAGGGAAGGAAAAGAGGATGAGAAAACAATTAGAACACATTTTGTACCAGTTCCCTGCAAGCAGTGGGATTATTAGGCACTGAATGTAAGGACTAATAATAATAAATACTGAAAAATAAAAGTAGTCTTCACACATACAAAACCATGAAATCAAAAATCAGTTGACAGTCACCAAGCAATCACTACATTGCCACAACATGCTTTGAAACAGTTGATCTTTGAAATGATAAAAAAAAAAAAAAACCCTAAAAATATGTATTAGGTTTTGGAAAAATAGCTTTCATTTCACAATTCAAAGCTATTTTACAAGATTAGTTCCTTGTTGAAATTGGAACTATATCATCTCCTTTGTTGAGTGTGTGTTTTCTCAAATATTTTATTTCTTTTTTCTTTTTTTTAATTTGGTACAGGGTCTACAGGGTCTCACTACACAGATAGGACTCGCAGTGATCATCCTGTTTTCAGCCTCCCACCCGCTGGGATTACAGGCTCACATCACCACGCCCAGACTCATTCACCTTCGCAGTGTGCCCTGTGCCCTGGGGTTAGGACAGGTACGACAGGGGATCAGATCTCTGTCCCTGCATCTACCTGAGCAAGCATTTTAACCTGATGAGTTATCTGGCCAACACAATATTTCTAATTTTTATTTCAAATTTGAAAATTTATTAAACATTATAACATGCATTGTTGTTAGCAGGAAATACATTCCCCCAAAAGTAGTTGGTGATTTTTTAATATAATATGAGATAAGACAGGGAGAGAGAGAAAGAAAGAAAAATGGAAAATGTGAACGAGTCATATAATGTTATGCTTGTGGATAAATAATATTTACTTATTTATACTTACTTCAACATTGTTCAGGTTTTTCCTCATGTTGACATAAATACGTATGAAAATCTTGGGTGTGTTAATTAGGGTAGCAAAGAAAATCCTCAATTCTGTACATCTCCATCCAAATTGAAGCTGACCATTTAAAATAATTCCTACCTCTCCAAATCTGAAAACCCACTCCATTATTTTGCAGTTTGTCTATAACATGCTGTGAGGAGGAGGATTATAATTTTTTTCTCCTTTATTCCTTTTCTTCGGTTCATTTGTGAATGACATTTTTGGGAACTGAATTGTGTCACCTTCTCTTAATAATATAGATGTCTCAATCTCAACAAAATTGAGTATACTTGACAATAGAGACAGATTTACTTTTAAAAATTTTTCGTTATATGCAGTGTTCTTTACAAATAAGCAGGAATTAAAAAATAGAAATTAAAATCAAATACTTGAGCTTTAGGTAAAATTTGTCCAAGTTTTAGTTGTATTAAAATGCCCTGAACACAGAAAAAAATGTTAAAATATAAAGAAATTATGAGTAAAAATGGAAATAGACTTAAAAAACAATCTTTTAAACATGTCAGAAAATATGCATAACTTTGATTAAAACTGGAAATAACTGTGTGAATCTTAAAGTAGTATGTTTCAATGTATTGTGTGAAAATGAAATTATGATTCATTTCATATTGTTTATAGAAATAAAAATGCAAATGTTATAATGATTTGATGCTATCATTTAACACACTGTATTAAGGCTTTTAAAAATGTGTTCTATAGTTTGAGGGCTCAGAAAGGTATCGCAAGGTAAAAGGATTATGCACAGTAGGGTCCCACTGTTCACTGCCAATTACTATGCAGTAGCAGGCTCTTGACGGGATCTAACACAGTGTGAATTTTCTCCGTGGATAATAAAGTTGATTTTTCTTGCCTTTTTCTAGTTAGTTACATAGAGTATTAACCCAAGATCAGAGCTGTGGAAATGGAACATGCTTTCATTGTTTGCAAATCCAATTTCTCAATAAGCTACTTTGGTTCTCATTTTGTTTCAAAGATTCCTAAATTCCAAACAAAAAAAAGTTAAACAGCTTTCCTCTAATTACAGTTGATGTATTTTGTAAATTAAGATACTAATTCTGTATCCTAACCTGAATGCAATTCTAAGTATTCTTATAAACCACTGCAAAAGCCTAGTTTCTAAAATAGCAAATTGTAAAATGACAGACAATATATATAATGCAAACTCTTTGGCAATGTATTTGAGCAAAAAAAACTAATGTTCCCACTAACATCACAGCATACTATAGTTATATTGATATCATTTAGAAAGAAAAATGGAAATTCATGTCAGACAAATTTGATGGTATTATTTTAGAATAAAATTGTTCTAAATTTATGAATTTTCATAGACAAATAAAAATAATAATTTAAGTATGTGGCAATATTCTGTCTTGGTAAGGAAAACAATTACTGTATTTGTGAAATGATAATAACAATAGGGATATACAAATGTACTAACTTCATCATTGATCTCAAACTTTAATATGTCATCATAATGGGTCCTTTGAAAACTCTGATGAATGAGCCCAATCTGGGGAATCTGTTTCGTGTGACTACAGCAATGCCCAAGAATTTGCATTTTGAAAGAGCTTACTGAAGATGCAGGTGCTATCCACAACTGAAGAATGATTGGATGACAGACATTGAAGTGTTTGCAAACATTAAATTGAACAAAGCAGAAAAATTAATAGCAGACCAAAACACTATCCTTCCGTTGCTTTTCTACCTTGGCAATGGCAATTCTAAGCAACGGCAGTGTGAAAATAAGTCCTCCAGTTGGTGTGGTCCAGCTGGTACCACACAGCCTTGCCACTCCACCCACTGGAACAAAGAGAATGGAAATAGAAAGGGAATGGTGAATGAACCTTTTAACTACCACTGTTGTGCAGGACAGATCCACTTTTGACTGGGAAGCCAATTCTGAACTCATTCGTTCTTCGTCAGATTCAAACATTTTCTTCTGTCAACAGGGTCAGAACAGATTTCTCAACCACACACACAACATGGACACATAGCCATGAACTGGAAAAGGACCAGATGCACATGCGTGGAGAGTACACTCAGGCCTGAGTCCTTCCCCGTACCCCCAGGCCTTACTGATGCTCCCTCCCTTACTTATTTCATGTCTTATAGTTTTATGCTGCTGGACATGCTAATCTTTTTCTGGATATGACACAGTCCATCCCTGAATAGGAGTTTCCCTAAACACTGTCACTTGATTGCTTGTAGCCATTCATTCTAATAGTGACAGACCCTAGTAGCCCAACTTGTCAGATGCTTTGAAAAGAGAGTGGAAAGGGATACTGTGCCAGACAAAATAACATTGTTTAATAGTATAACAAACTACAATTTTATTGGGATTACTTAAGTTCCATACAGTATATTTTCAAACTACTATTACTGATATACATCTAATATCAGTTTAACCATAACTCCAGATTCCCTCAGTGTATTACTACTCTGAGTTTCTTTCAAACTAGGAAAGTTTCATTATACTTCTTTGATAAATTTCAATTTGTAACCCCAAAATGGTTTGGGATCCCACCTGGGAAAGAACTGATAAACTCATTACAATATATGTTTGGCATAAAGTCACAAGGCTCTTCTTCCAGGAGACAAAGGAGAATTGTTTTAAGAACTGACACGGAGATGAAAAATTGGCAAGATTTAGTGCCAGTTTTAATGAAATGGATCTATGCTAGTCATTTGATCAACATCACACTAGTAATCTGTCTGTTCACCTTTTCTTAATTAAATCCTTCCACTGTTTTATTGAAGATCAGGTATACTGGCCATCTTGAGATGACTGTGTTATTCCTGTGTTCTTCTGGTCTACTTATGTGCTACTACTTGGCCTTTCTAATTTCAGTATTATGTCATCCTCTTCATTATATTCTCTCAACTTTCTGATTGGCACATCTTACCCTGTCTTTTGAAGGGTTTTAATTCTAAACAGCATGTGTTGGCAGTCTCGGAGAACAAATAGAGATTTAAATTGTAATCAAGGGAAACATAATTGAAAGCTAGCCAAAGAAGAAAAGATTATTATGTAGATATATGAATATAAAATTTGCTAATCATTCTACACAAGCAAGAAATACAATTACATACTGATCACTGATATGATCCATTAAGTAATGGTCAATTTACAGCACCCAGTGGACCTGAGTTAGTATGGTTTTTTGGGGGTGAAAATTTCACCTAAAGATTGTTGCCAGCAGCATAAAGAGAAAAAAGCAGTGGAAGATTGTGTGCTGTTTCTGGAGATGTCTGGCATGCTGGTTTTCCTGCAATGATGAGAACTGACTCAGCAGTGCTCATCATTGCAGGAGCGCAGCTCCTTGCTGTTGTCAGGATGGCTGCAGCATGTCACTTCCTGCCTTCTCAGACATTCTAGCTTACATCCCTGAGCTTTGGTCCTTCTCATTGCAGATCCTTGATACAGATTTGGAGACATCGTTCTGGGTCTAGGTCTCCAGTTGGACACATAGACAGCATTGCCACAGGCTCTACGCCCTCATTAGACTCTTACCGGACATTGCCATTGAATCTAGGCCCTGAGCTGGACTCTTTGGGTCACTAGTGTGGACAGAGAACTTTTATACTCTTCTGTAGTTTGATGAATATTGTAAAATAATCCTATAAATTGTGTGTCCTGTGTTAAACCCATGCCAAAACTAAATATTCGAGTGATACTTGGAAACTTCTCTTCATTATTTTATCTTAGATAATAACATCCTATGGATCCTCTTTCAGGAGAGAGTACACTAGTGTGTGTCCAGATTTTAGTGTAATAGATCTTACATGTGTTGTTCTGCTGCATTGTGCTGCACATTTCTAGTCCTTGAAGATAAATGTTTAATATTTCTACTTTGTTTAATATGGGCTATTGCATTCATTACATTTTTGAAAGTTAAATACATACTTGACCATGTAGTTCAGGAAATTTTTGGACTGGATTATGGGAAGAGTTAGGAAAGGCCAAGATGCTTGTAGAAAATAAATCCTAGAAAACTTTACGTTGCACTGGATGGGTAAGTCTGCTCAGAGTTCAGAAGGTTAGAATGCTGATGGAAATGAAGACTAGGCTAAAAAGGTTCTACTAGAAAGAATGACTACAGTGGTTCTTGAGCTTGAGATGATGTGAGTTAGGTCTTGGCAGAAAGTTTATCTCCATTTGGCTCATGTTCAGAGACTGCCCCTACTGAGATTAAGGGTGGAAGACTAATATTGGAAAAGAAATTTCAAAGCAGTCTAATGTTGAGGCAGTGGCATAGCTACTGTTGGGGGCTTTTAGCCAGGTGTATGTTGAGAACAGAGAATAAAGAGCCCAGATGAATGATTCAAAACATGTTAATCTTGCCTAAAATCTCCAGTGAAGTTGTGCCCTGATATGATGGAATAGGACGAAAATTGGTCATGGAAAGTAGTAGCAAGCAAAAGCCAAGTCTTTCAGAATAATCCATCAGAAGATGGTGTGAGGATATTACACAAGGATCAACAAGACACCAGCATTTGCAGCCTCAGAGTTGCAGAGGTCTGAGAAGAGAACCTCAGAGTACCACATTCCAGAATGGAGGCAGCTTAGAGAATGTGCTCCTCAGGATTGAGTTCAGAGTGCTCAACAATGGAGGCACTTGACTTCTACTACCAAGAGAGATGAAAGCCTGGTCAGTTCTCCAGCTTGTGGCAAACCCTGGCTTTACTTCCCTGTTGCTAATTCTAAGTGCATGCAGAGTACATGAATTGTGGATTAAGGAAGGCCCTTGTGAGGGAGATATGCAAAGCTGTTAGTGTGAAACTGAAGGTGCATTGGAAATCTCAGAAGTTTGGAGAATTCAGAAATGTGAATCTCTGCTAGGAAGGAACAGAGCTAGCCCAAGAGAGAAGTTGTGGGAGCGACTACCACCTGCAGTGCAATGGAAGTGAAGCTTGTTGGAGCCTATAACTTGCCATAGATTTCTGGGGGTGCTGGACATGGACCTATAGGACTTAAAATTTGGACTTGTTTTGGTCCCATCCCTTTGTATTTCCTGATTAGCAATTTTAGGAATGGTAATGTCTGTAGTGAAACAATTATGTTGGAAGAACTTAACTTTTGCTTGTACAGGGGCTTGCAGCTGAGTTTGCCTTAAATATCAGAGGACATTTTGAATTTGCACTTTCAGCAATGCTGAATTTGTTAAAAATTTGGCAACTCTTGGAGATTGCCAAGGTACATTTTTCAAAAAGTTGCACAACATGCATTAGTTGTTAGGGGGCCAGGGCTGGAATGTCATGGTTTGGATGTAGACGTCCACCTAAAGTCTCATGCAGGAGCTGGGAGATGCTCAGTAGAATAAATAGTTGGCTGGAAAGTACAAGAATTCAATCCCCAATTCTGAAAAAAAACAAAACAAAACAAAGACTCATGCAGCCACAAGCAGGTGCTCTTCAGATGTGGCTGGACTAAGAGCACCCGACGATGAGATTCAGGGTGTGTGGTCGCTATGTCAGTCCATGCACTAGTTTAGTACCTGCTCTAAGCCCAGGAGCCTGCATCAGGTATAAAAGGGGCACAAAGATGTTGGTCCTCCACCTGCCATGTTTCCCTGGAGCCAACTGGATATGGAATGAAATTGCTATATACTAATACAAATATAAATTTTCTACTTTAACTTTTGGTTTTGAGCATTTTATCTCAGCAACAGAGAATTAACTAAGATAACTGGTATATAAGAACAATGTATTGGTAAAGGGTAATGCTTTCTGTCTCCATATACTTTCATTATGTTAAAAATGTATCTTTTTAACTCATCATGTATTCATGGGAAAATAGTCTTTTCTTAAAAATTCTTGAAATTTTTAATTTAAAATATGTATCTATACTATATCCTATTTTTTAAATCTATGATACATTTCATGAACTATATATTATTTATTTTCTTTAAATTTTTTTTTCTTTATTTTTTTTTTATTCTTTTGGCACAGGTTACTGCTGCACAGCTTGAACTCATAGTAATCCTTCTGTCTCAGCCTCCTCATTACACATGTATGCTACCACACCCAGTTTCAAGGACAAGAAGGACTGCCTGGGGTTCCTGGGCCAGCATAGCATGCGGTATTGGGGATTGAATGTGGGGCCTTGCCCTTGCCAGACAGGCTATCTCCCCAGCTCTATATTTTGTTTCTTTAAAGGTTTCTTGCAAACATAATAAACTTAGTAGATCACTAGAGAGGTTACATTTAGTTTCACTTTAATTATAGTGTTAATAACCAGGTCCATAAAGGAAAGCATATCTTAAAGATACTGACATTGTGATATTCAGGTTAAAGTTGAAAGCTTTTCTTTAAGAAAGGAGAGGCTGCTGTAGAGCATAGAAAAGTGACTTATTTATGTAAATTCAGGTGACTCAGGATAATGTGGATACCTGAGAGTATCGAATGTATTAACCTATATGTCTTATCTTTTATCAGAGTGTGTTAGCTTTCTTGCTTAAGGCTTCGTCCTAATCATAATAGGTAAGTTAGATTGAAATTAAAAGTTCTTTAGCATTTAGTTCCTCTTAGGATTAAGTTGTTGGCATAATTCTAATCTTTCCCCTTTCAATGAAGGATGCATGTGTGTAGTTCCCCAGTTACTAATATTAAGGCTGACCTTCCAAGAAGATTGACACATGATGACACAGGATGTGTGACACAAGGAGAGAGCTAATTGTCATTGTATTTATGAGAGGGATATTCTGTCTTGCATACTTGAAGAGCACAAAGGTACTCTTAGAGAAATCCAAAAGTTAGCTTTAGAGAAGTCCATGTTACATTTGACCTAAGAGCTCTGGCAACTTGGATGATAGGCCAGGGTACATAGGGTGGGGAAGGCACAGAAACTGTGCTTGCATCTGAGAATTGCAAGGCCATGGCCTCCTTCCTGCTCATGGCGCACTCCGTCTACAGACTCCTCAGGTGACCTGTCAGGATGGTGCATCTCCAGCCTAGACGCAAAATGCTTCCCATGTGCGTTTCAGTGCCGCCTCCTGCGCAGTATCTCTTCATAGGCTGAAGACTTTGGAGGCTAGTATTAAAAGACCTAAGATAAAGATTAATTTTCTTTTTGTTTTCTTTTCCTTGCTAAAGCTATTCAAATCTATTGTCATTATAATTACGATTGATACAGAAAAATTTATTATTTCATGATATTACAGTGCGATTAATGGCATGCCATTAGCAAGTGATTTTATACAAATGTGTTAAAACCCATAACAGAGACAAGCAATATCCAGTCTTAAGCCATGAGCAATAGTGTCCTACAGTGTCCTCATTAACAAGATATTTCTTTCTTTCTTTTTTTTTACTTTTCAAAAAGCAAAAAATAGTATGAAAATGGCATTAGAAATGATGCAAAATTTCACTAAACAAAGTAATAGGAATTCAACAATGGTTACTGTATTACATGACATTTTTCCAAACTATTCAGGTTACCAGACATACATGTGTAAAATTGTTTTCCAAACAAACAAACAAATTTTACAAGAAATTAAAGAGGGGTCAGGGAGATGGCTCAATGGATTAAGCACTTTCCTGGCAAGCGCAAGGGCCTGAGTTTAATCCCCAGTTCTGCCAAAAAAAAAAAAAAAAAAAAAAAAAAAAAAAAAAAAAAAAAAAAAAAAAAAAAAAAAAAAGAAAAAGAAAAAGAAAAAAGAAAATAAAAGAAGTTAAAAAGAAAAATATAAGCATAAAAAGAAAAAAATTTTGACCACTAACTGCTCATTTCAAAAGACAAGCAGAAATTCACAGCACAATTTTCAAAACTATCCTGAATATATACATAAATGTATCTTTTTCCTTTTTTTTGTCCTTTTCCTCATCCCGGTTTGTCCTTTGCACTTAATAGATTTCCCTTTTACAGTGTCTCTTATACCTTTCAAATTTTATCTACTCATTCTGACCCTCACAATGGTGAGAAAAAATTATATTTGTACATGTAGGTCTGTGATTCAGCTGCAAAATATCACCTATGTGCCTGCTTTTGCAGACCAGGTTTAGGACTACTGCTGAATGATACTTCTCAAGGAAACATAAACTCTGATATCCAAATTTGCACCATTTTGGGAGAGTGATGAAATCATCATTGGTCAAGGGCACAAGCAAAATTGCAGTTCAATACAAATAAGTTTCAAGTTAGATATTGAAAGTGAACAGCATTACAGGGATGCGTTACATTAGAGAAAGAGGCCAAACCTTCATAGGCACTTGATAACAGGTGGATTTGTTTAGCAAGAATTTCTGTAAGTCTTGAAAGTTTGAGTCTGGCACCCAGCTTTAATTCTTATCATTGATAGAATAATCCTTTATTGATGATGTTCAATTTGCATGATTCATTATGTTATCTCTTAGATTGGTAGTTTTGGATTATTGACGTTCTAGTGATATAGGGAAAATTACAAGAGTTTCAAACATTTCTCATTAAAATATATCAATATTTACTTTTGTGGTTTGTTTGTTTATGTATTTGGTACAGGGTCTCACTACACAGCTCAGACTTGTTGTGATCCTCCTGTTTTCAGCCTCTCCAGCACTGAGATTATAGGCGTGAACCACCACACTAAGTCTCAGTGGCCAATTCAGCATGCCAAGGGGCGGGTGTCAGGTGGCATCGGTGCTGGGGATGCTTGCTTAAGCAGGTGCTTCGTCCGCTGAGCTATCTCTTTGGTACTTTATATTATGTTTTATTCCTCTCCTTCACCCTAAAATAATTGTTTCAGTTACTGATGATAATGACTAATACTTATCTAGAATTATTTCAAGATGCTCTGTCTAACTTTTAAGTTACTCCTTTTGCATGTCACATCTCAAGTAATGAAAATCAAAGCAACCACTTCAGTTAATTTTTAAAAACTCATTTATTATTTAAAGCAAATATTTTTTTTTTTCATCTTGGCAATAGATTGGTTTTTCTTTTTCCCTAAGAAATACACCTTCTAAGTTGTCGATTATTTGTATCATATTCCTCACAATTTTGTATTACAAGTCATTATAGATTTGGTAGTTTATGAAACCACTGTTTTTTGTTTGGTTTTGTTTTGTATTTGATGCAGGGTCCACAGGGATTATAGGGTCTCACTACACAGATAGGACTTAAAAGTGATTCTCCTCTTTTTAGCTTCTCAAGCACTGGGATTGTGGGCAGTCACCACCATGCTCAATCTCAATCTCTGTCCCAGCATGCACCAGGAATTGAACCACTGACCTCTGTGTCTGCTTAAGCAGACTCTTTAATCTGCTGAGCTATTTGGCTGGCCCCCAAACAATGTAGTATTACCTGAAATTTCATAGCTCAGGAGGTAATTATGTGTTGGTTAGATTGAGATTCCACTTGGAGCTTCAGTTTTCTCAAGCTTGTGTGATTTTTGATAGTGTTATACTTATTTGTATATATGCTTTTAGTCTTATGTTGGCCCTCAATGTTTCTGGGAGCCATTTTCAGCCACTATGAACTATAGTCAGTTAATTGCTACATGTCATCACTTCACTGAACTACTCAAGTATCAGATCTTAACTCGCCAGTAATGGCACTTCTTAAATAATCTATCGTGAGCTATCCAGTGCCTCGCATCACATAATGTAACCACATGAGCAACTATCCCAATACCTTTTGATGTAACAAATTCAATCATGTAAAAGACTTTCATTATATTTACAGGTCTCATTCATACTCATTTTATCTATAATACCATAGAAGTTCTATAAGAGATCAGAATCATCAAAATGTAAATGTATTGTGAAACTCAACTATATTTCCTTGCTTGATTTATCTATTTTTATATTATTTTTCTATAACTCATTGTCATTCTTTGTGTTAAACTACGTTTGAATATGTGTATCCCTCATAGTGCTGAATCAATCACAACTATGAGGAATGCTGTTTCTACAATGGGAATTACAATCTGTGTACCTCTCAACCTGATCTTGTAAGCTAATGCCGAAATTACAAACTGTTTGCACTTAGGATGTATAATTATTATTTTTAAAAGACTGTCATGTCTTGTGTGTAGTAATTATTATTTTTAAAAGACTACCATGTCTTGCATGTAGCACACAGTCTCCTGCTCAGAGTGGGGGTTTGGGAGGTACCTGGATCTGGGTTGTGTGATACTAGGATTATCAGTGTGTGGAGCTAGGTTAATTCATTGATTTGCTTTTCACAGTCCTGAGTGTGGATCCGAGGCCATTCCACCCGGCACCAGTGGTACTACCCAAAATGCTTGTAGTCTGGGTGGAATGAAAGGGAAGGAGGACCAGCTGCTTGCTGCCTGCTGCCCAGCGTGCTGGGGACCGCTTCTCCTTCGCCATTCTCCTCTAAACACTGCCCTGCCCTGTTGGCAGCTGATGATTCACTGAGATATCTACAAACTGTGGGCTAAAATCACACTGCTTTGCTTTTACTTTACGCATTCGATAGTTTGTCTCAGCAATGAGAAAAGTAAGACAAAGACTAAATCAAATTAAACTTTAGAGAAACTATTTACATTAACATTTAATATATGATTTACAATTGAATTGCTGGCATACATATGATAGAGAATTTTTATTTTTATGAGTACCCATGTGCATGTAAAATTTAATACCAAAGACCTTGTCTGATTTTATGCTTTACTGAAACAATTTATGGTTTTATTTATCAAAAAACTGAGAGTATTCACTGCTGATATACTTGTTTTAATGCCTACAAATCAATTGTGAAATGTTTATAAAAATCATTCTATATCAAGAAAAAAATAATAATTTATTATACTTTATTTGGATATAACAACTCGATTTCTTTTGTACCAAAGAGAAACATAAATCTGTCCTTTTTCAGCTAAATTTATTTTCTTCTGTATTTTATCCAACTTGTGGAATTATTATGAATCACCAGAAAATTCAGGAGAGGTATTAGGAATACATCAGGGTCTTTAGTTAGTGGTGCTTATATGTAACTAGTAGCATGTCTTAATTTCTTTATAAAGCCAGTGTCTTTCCTAGCTATTGATGCTTTTTAGAAACTTCAAAGCGCTGACCAAATAGCTCAGTGGATTAATATGCCTGCAAGCTGGCTTAGGGGCCCAGGGCTCAATCCTGGGCCTGCTGTGCTGGTCCCTCCCCCAGGACATGCTGAGACAGCAATTGAGACTAGACATGATGATGCACACCTATAATCACAGCACTTGGGAGGCTGTAAACAGGCAGATCACTACAATTCCCATCTAGCAGTGAGACCTTGAACTCCCTGTAGACACTTCCCTAAAGTACAAAATCAATAAATTAAATTAAATTAAATTAAATTAAAATGAAAAAGAAACTTCATGACTCTCCTTACCTACTCAGGACTTTTTTTAGTCTTTAAAAATCTTCAGATTTTAGTTAAATTGTAAGTCATCATTATTAAGAAAAGTAACAACTTGACACTTGAAAACATATAAAATAAAAATTAAAAGATTCCAAGCCAAGCGCTAGCCAAACCATCACTGCCTGAGGCCTTAAAAACGGTCGAACAAACCTCTGAGTCCAAACAGAGACCCTGGAATTAAATCAGTGTACAATGTACAATTAATTTTGGAAAAAAGATATCAAGAACACCCAGTGGAAAAATAAGAGGAGCTTCAAAAAGTAGTCTTGCTTGCATATTGACAAGTGTAATATTGAAATTGGAACCTTACTTCACACCAAATACAGACTCCACTCACAGCTGGTAAAAGAGCCAGGCAGCGTGGTTCACAACGGGAATAGCAGTAATGGGAGGATGAAGCAGGAAGACTGCTGTGAGGAAACCTGGACTACAAAGTGAGTTTAAAGGCAGCCTACATAGCACAGGGAAACCCTATTTCAAAAAGACAAAAAAAGGGATGTTAAATGGCTATCTTGAGATATCTTCATAACAATAATAATAATTAATGATAATAGCCATACCACAAAAAACAAAGTAAGTTTCCATTGAAAGGTAAGTACGAAAAGGAAATGTGTATAAGCACACAATAGGATACTAGTCATCAAAGGAAAGATATTATATTATTTGCTAAAGATGGATGAAATTAGAGTACTCGGTTTTCTATTAGCATAAAAAGGACAAGATATAGTACACTTAGAGAAAAGGGTTGTAAGTGGGTCGCATGATCTCCGAGTTTTCAATCCATCCCTTGTTGGCTCAGTTGTTTTGCTCATTTGTAGCACTTTATGGCAGGTGCAAGTGATTCAGCCTGCAGCTGAGCAATGAAAGGATTGTGGACCACTGTCTTGCTTAAACGCATGTGCCCAAAGAGGAAAGGGATTCTGATTCGGTTTTGGTCCTGGGAATCGAACCATGGCCTTGTGTTTGACTGGCAGGAGGTGTGCTGCTGAGCTACAACTTGGGCAGTAGCTCCACCCATTCTCTCTCTCTCTCTCTCTCTCTCTCTCTCTGTGTGTGTGTGTCTCTCTCTCTCTCTGTTCCTTAACTCAAACTCAGGACCTTGCACATGACAGGTAGTAACTTGTGTCCTGAGCTGTATCCTATGCCCTACCACTGTCATGCTGCACCGCCAATTCCCAGCACCACTATGTTGCAGATTAAGCCTTTACTTTGATGGGCTGTGGGGGACTGTATCACACCAGAAGGCACTGTGATCGGTGAGATAAGCTAGGAGTGGAAAGGCAAGTGCTGTGTGCTTGTGTTGGCTTTTGGGAGTTACAGATCCTGAATATATAGCAACACAGAGCAAATGGTGGTTACTTAACCAAGCGGAGAGAGGCTTAGACATGAATTTAAATTGCATAACAGTAATAAACTTGGGATGGGGAGATGGCTCAGTAGAATAAGCGCTTTCCTGGAAAGTGCAAGGGCCTGAGTTCAATCCCCATTTCTGAAATTTCAGAAAAACAGACTAATAAACTTAAGAGATAAATTATACATCACAGTAAGTACAGTAAACAAAAACTGACCATACAAAAAGTATATTGGGCCAAGAATATAGCTCAGCAACACAGTGTCTGCCTGACAAGTGCATGGTCCTGAGTTCAATTCCAGGTACCAAGAAATGGTCATACACTTACAAGTTGCTAAAACTAGATTTTAAGTATTTGAATTACAAAAATATTTGTATGTGAGAGAATTCGTGTGCTAACTGGGTTTAGAAATCCTCAGTCTATGTGTATATTCAAGTATGATTTTGTGTACCAAAATATTCACAAGACTTAGTTTCTAACTGCAATTTGGAAAAAAGACTAGTACCTGCAATTTAAGGATTTCTGCTTTTGAATTAGTGAGTCTGTTTGGGAGCATTATGGGAAAATGGCTGCTATTATGTCCAAGAAAATACCTAACTCATGCCAAAGTTAAAAAAAGACTCACCCATACTAACACAGTGAGATAAAGTTTAAATTTTATTGACTGCTTTTTGCTCATCGGAATTAATGATGGGGATTTACTCTGTATTAGAATCATGTGCTTCCTTTGATCATGGTCACTAGAGTGGAAATTATGGATCACATTAAAAGACAAAAGAAACCCTTACTGTTTCTGTCCAAAGGTGAAATCTCTATTTCTGTTCACATACTGTTAACCAAAATAAATCCCAGAACCATATGCAATTTCCATTTAGCTGAAAGATACAAATTTGCTATGTGCTAAATTTATAAAATGAAAGATTATGAAAAAAGTTTGATGTTGGGAGTTAATGCCTTTGTGACAATCCTGACATTAGCAAGACAATTTATACACTGAAAGCCAAGGTGTGTTCTGGTGACTAGTGATAATTACTATATATTTTTCTCTTTTAAACATTTATTTTAGGGTAAGTCAAATAGCTCAGAGGATTAAATCACCTGCAAGCAGGCATAAGAACCAGGGGTTTGATCCTTGGGCCCGCTGTGCTGGCCCAGGCACTGGGGCCTGCTGAAATGCGAATTGTGAGTGGGCATGGTGGCGCAAGACTAATCCCAGTGCTTGGGATTGCGGCTGTAAACAAGTGGATCGCTATGAGTCCGATTTAGTAATGAGACCCTGAACACCCTGTAGACCTTTCCCTAAATATATAAAAATAATATTTTAAAGAGAATAGAAAAACATAAACATGACATTAGAATTTATAAATAATTTTTTAAGAAAGGAAGAGGATAGGTATTCAACAGTGCTGACTGTACTGAACAGTGCTGTCTTCAATGTAGTTGCTCAGGTTATAGATATAAGCATGTAAAATTGCTCAGAGTAATAATTTTAACCGTTAACTGACACCTTCAAGAAACAGATAAAAATTAATAATATAATAATCTTAGCTATCCTCTTTATGTTTTGTTGAGGAATTTTGTAGCTGTATTCTTGAGGCAGTTTGGTCTATAGTTGTCTTTTTTGGTTGTGTCTGAGAATTTCTCTTTTTAATAGTGGGGCCCAAATTTTTATGTCTGGAGTTTTTAGGCAAATGGTCACACTGGGAAAAAAAAAATTATCCAAACTTTTTGATGGGAAATGCAATTAAAGGTCAATATGCCTGCAGTCAAACAAGTCTAGGAGCGGTTGGGCTGTGTTCATTTTCAGTGTGCTAATCCTGTTTACTTTTTTTGGGTACCAGGGATCAAACTCAGGACCTTAAGGTGCTTATACCCCTGAGCTATCTCCTCAACCAGTGATCTCATTTTCAAGGTGACTTTTGCAGTGTTTCTAGTGGGTTCAAAACACTTCAGAGAAAATTTCATATAGTGTGAATTTTTAATATCCTTTGTCTCTAACCAATAGAATCTACAAGCTTCAGTGTTGGCTAAATAGAGAAGAACATCTGTTCTTCTAAGTTCTCCATGTACTACACTTTAATAAGTCATTTTTTCAAACCAATGATTGTATCTCAGAGCATCTATGTATACCATTCTTTAGTATTTTTCTTTTAAACAATATTAATTTAAGTTTTTTTAATATATATTTTAGGGAAAGGTCTACAGGGTGTTCAGAGTCTCACTACTAGATCAGACTCATAGTGATCCTCCTGTTTACAGCCTCCAAAGAGCTGGGACTACAGCATGTGCCACCAAGCCCAGTCTCAATTGCCATTTCAGCACACCTTGGGGCCAGGGCCGGCCAGTATTAATTTAAGTATTACTCTGAACTTCATTTACCAGTTAAAATTTGGGAAAATTCAATATTTGAGATTGTATTAATAATATTCAAAGGAAATAAAGTCAAAATATAATTCTGTGTTATAGAGGACAATTAAATGACCTTGTTAAAAGAAATGTCAAATAAGAGCTTTTAATGTTCTCAGTAAAACAATGATATAATTTTATTTTCAGGAATTGTTTAATGCCACATCTCATACTGAACATATAATAATGTGAAATGAAAACATTCTCTGAGAATGTAAAGGTAGCATAACGAAAATTCTCCAATCTGAATTCATATTTCTTGTGCAAAAGGTTCATTTTTCTTGGAAATGTTGTGATATAATACTAAATTCAAAAATTTTAAAGTTTTAATTATTGATTGCCTACTGCCTTCTACTTTAAGAATTCTATGGTTCAGTAGAATAAGCACCTTCCTGGCAAGCACAAGAGTCTGACTTTATTCCCTAGTTCTGCCAAAAAACCAAAAAGAATTCTAATTATATGTGTATAAGTTTGATTTTGGCACAGAGTGAACTATTGTATGACTGATCTGTGAACTCTTCTTTATTTTTATTTTAGACAGTTTTTATTGTATCATTTAAGATTGTAAATAATTTCTTTATAATGTGTAATCTATTATTAATCTCGTAACATATTAATCTGATAAATATTTTTCTAAAATTCACTCTGCCTACATATCTTTCACATTTCAAATTTTTAATTTGCTATATAATTATTATTGATTGTCAATAAAAATAATGACTAAAAAGTTAAATTTAAAAAAGAAGTGAAATGCTTCAAAATCATATATATGCATATTTTTTAAAGAGACTTTAGATGAACAGATGCTTCTTCATATCTTAACAGTGATAACCAGTGCAAATTTCAAAGTTTTTGGACTCTACTGATGATAGGCAAAAGAAGATAAAAAATTCACTACATGTATAATGCAATAACTCAGTTATATGGCATAATAATAAACATAATAACTCAATAACCTGTTTAATGTAGAATAATAAAGTTGTACATAAATGTAGACAATAGGAAAAAAGCAGTAAAAGTGGTTAAGTATGCACATATAGCATGAATGATCTACTGAGCCTAAAGTTAATTCACCCATCAGCAACTTAATATGAAATACTTAGTCACCATTGTTATAAATGATATTTGAACATTGTAATATTTAACAAATATAGAAGTTTAGCCATAATATTATATATGATATTTTCTGATGAGTTGATAAGCAAGAATAAGATTCCAACTCCATAGATAACATAAATGAGCATGAATTCTCCCGGTATATTTAACACTGGAAATGTGTGCATTTTATGCATGTCCTTTCTCTGAACTGCCACACCACATTTCTACACTGTACTGTGATGCTAGCCTGAGACATGTTATGTCACATTATTCATATTTTCAGTGTTAGTAAAGTTTCTTCTGAAAGGAGGTCACAATAAAACTTAGAGGAGCTTTGCACTATTTTTCTTTAAATAAAACTCAGATGAGCTTTGCACTCCCATCCTTGATTTTCACCCCCTTCACTGGAGTTATGTTACTTGAAGTCATGTCCAATTTGCTTCTTGCATTGCAGACCCTCAGCACCATCTCATTCTTCTATTCCCCACTTATACATTCTACAACAAGCTGACCCAAATGAAGGGTGTTGAGGTGTGGGTAAGGACTGCAGGAGAAATTTGGGCCTTGTTTTTCCTGGCTGTTAACTAAATGAAACTTCTTTTCTTATTCCTATTCAACCTTAGGAATAAGAGAATCTTCGTGCCATTATGATATCTGTGGGAACTTTGCAGTTCCCCTTTTTCTTTTGCCCTTCATTCTTCTTTTGCACAATTCAATGTTTTTATAGAGATATCCTTTTCCTATATTAACTATTGCTGTGTCTCTTTTTTAAAGAGGGTAGTAGAAATGCAAAGAATTAGATGAGGAATAATTAAGATAATAAATTTGCTGTGCCTCCCTGGTGTGACATGCCCCACCAGCCACACCCCCAGGAGCACTGAGCTGGCCACTGAGACCAGGCCTGGTGGAGCACACCTGGAATCCCAGTGCTGAGGAGGCTAAAAATAGGACTCTGGTCTGGGCAATTGAGATGCTCTACCACACACATTTTTTTAAAAAAGAAAAAAACATACTGTGCCTTTTAAAAACGGTTAAGATCTGAGTGTCAGTGAAATGAAATTTGCAACATTCCCACAAAACAGAAGTAATGATGAAGACAGCATAGCGCTGAGAAGAAATGGAAAAAATGCTCTTTCCAGCAGAGGATATGTACTAGAACCTAACTGGGATGTGTTTAACCATTAAAAAATTCGCTTATAACTCATTTTTTTAAAAATGTAGGACAGGGTGTACAGGGTCTCACTGAGTAGAGTACGTGTGTATTAAATATATGTAATAAATAATTGCATAATTATAGATGTAATTAATATATATTAACTATATATTAATTAAATTAATTAAGAACACATGTTTATCACTTAATGTCACACATTTATTAATTAAAATTAATTAATAACCACACATTTACTAATTAAAATTTTTCACTGTCCATACATACAAATCAAGTGATTCAGGGTATACTAGTATCTATACACTAACAATAAAAACAGAATCTATCAAGGCACCATTGGCAGACATGCAGGAGCTGTGCCAGTGTGAAGGTCATTCTCGTATGCTACTGTGCTCCTTTGTCAAGGCTGGCCAGGGCTACAGAATTTACAGGCTTCCCCCAGGATGGTGGGCAGTGAGAATAGAGAAAAGGCTCTCTGGCACTTCTCCATTACCCCGCTGACATGAACTAAGTGGCAATCTTTGGCCACCTTTTCTTCATAGTGATGCTTTGCTTCAGAGTCAGTCAACTACATAATAAGTTCTTGAGACCATGGGCAGATGAACCTCTCCTGCAAACTGTGGTGTTGGCTATCATGTTCCAAGAAGGGAAAGCTACCTAATACAAACATCCCTTTGTTTTACTGAGGTCTGCTAACTTATATGAAAATATGATAATTTTAGTTTTCAGAGGTTAACTTTGTTCTGTGTGAATATTTTTACTCTTGTCCCACATATTGGAAAGTTATGTAGTAGCCCAATACCTTCAATTTATGAAGATTAGTCATTGCTCATTTTTGAGTTAAATAAAAGATACATAATAAGAAGAGATATGGTCGGCTATATGAGAAATGGTGACAGAATTTTTCTTCTATTGGCAGAAACCATCAAGAGAGGAAAGATACTGGTCTTGCTTGAATTTATGCAGTCTGCTGCTGGTAGTTCTGAAGGGTTAGAAGTTTTTTGATTGAATCTTCAGGTGAAACTTTGTATAACTTATCCAAGAGTCACTTGAGCATTCATTGGACTAATCCATCCCTTGGCTGCTCCTTTTTTTGTAGACACCAGAAAAGTGAGGCCTCTTCCAAGCTCTTGAAGGATCACAGTGAGTGGGACAGAGCCTCAGTTCTGTAATAGAGTTACTATTCCCTTTGTTATCATAGTAATAAACTGTTCTGGCTTCATGGTAACTTCAGATCATCTTTCCTAAGCCTCTGCATGGGTATATAAACAAGATTCCCACAGGCACTTACAAATCCCAGGAATATACACACAGCTCGCTCTGTAACACTCCTATTGCATTTTCGCTCTTATCGCTGCTCACCACCCTGGAGGAAGCCTATAAATTCTGTAGCCCTGGCCAGCTTTGACAGCTCCTGCATGTCTGCCAGTGGTGCCCTTGATAGACTCTGTTTTATTGTTAGTGTATAGATAATAGTATACATTGAATCACTTAAGCTGTGTGTATGGACATTCCAAACAAATGGAGTAATAAGTTACAATCATGAATTTTCTAAGTAAATGATGTAGTAAAGAATTTATTTTCAATAGAGTTTTCTAAATTTTCCATTTGTATTTAACTTTTCTTGGGAGAAAGTTTTCAATGTGTACATTGTCAAAACACTGACGCTTGGTTATAATGGTATAAAGAATGCTCAAAGATACAACGAATGTTCAAATTGTATAAATTGCCATTAATGCCCCTCCATCACAATATGTCATTTTGAACAGACATCTCATTATTCTCATTACCTTCTGGAGTGGTTCTCAGAATCTTCTTTTAAGGCTTGAGCTGTGCTGTCAGGTCTGCTCAATGTCCTGAATCAATTCCAAACTGTTTCTTTCATAGCACTTTGACTTTAAGGAAGTGACAGGAATCACAGAGTGCCACGGCCAGTGAGTGAATGGAGGAGGACACACCGTGAAGTTTCCATGACCTTGTCTGTCGTTTGGATGGCACCCAGCAGCAGTACCTACCAGAGTCTTGTTCTCACCACAAAGAAGCTCACAGAAGAGGATTTCCAAAACTGCTTCAGAAAGTTGGGAGACATGTGAGACACATGTAGTCAAAGTGAAGGAGAGTGTCTTAAGCTGTGTGTGGGATCAATAGGAATGTGTGTCTTCGGAATTCTTTTCATTGTTATTAGTTCAACATTTACAACATGTTGGGATCATGCATCCTGTTTGTGGTGTTAGTTTTGCTATTGACAGCGCGGAAGTCATCCTCAGGAAGGAAAAGTGGACCCTAATGGAATGAACCTCAGCAAGGGTAAATCCTCATCCCATCTGCGAGACCCCACTACTTTTGGAACCACCTCTTTATCTTATTTAACTTTCATCTCAGGGATCTAGGAAAGATTTGTAGAAACGCACCAGAAAATACTTTGTACGAATTATCTTTGACAACTTTCTGTTTTTATTTGAATATAGAACAGCGGAAAAGTGGGTAAGTTCCCATATGAAATCCTGTTACACAGTGGTGTTAGCTTGAGGATTGGCTTCATGACAATATTGACCACATATATTTGTGACTGTTGGCTTCATTGGTTTGCTTTTCCTGGCAGCTATTTTGTTTTTCTATTTTCCTCAAATCTGACCTACTTTGCTTCTTTTATATGGGAATAATAAGAATCTAAAATATCTTCTGGAATAGTAAAAAAGAAAGCATTGGGTTATGCACAGTTTAAAGATATAAATAATAAAATAGCTGGTACTTGTTTCTTTGGCCCAATGGCAGCCATGGGTTGTGATAACCACCTTGGCAAACAAGACTAATATAATCTTTTTAAAAAAAATTTATTGACAAACAAATAGCAATGAGACAATTTCAAAACTGATTAGTAGGACAGTTTTAATAATTAATACACTGCATATTGTTGTCTTCGTAATAGTTATTCATAGCACAAGATGCAGACATGATATCCTGTCTAAACACTTTTATTTAGTACAAATCTTCTCATTGAATTAAGAGAAAGTAGCTGTATATCTATCCTGTCTATTTTGTATATACAAATATAAAATGGTCCTTCATTTGTCTCCCCTTTTTTGTTTAGTTTTGTCAGAGATGGGTATTCCATTTCCATTTAAATATTGTAGGTATGGGAATTCAGCAAAATCATCCAATATAGTCCAGTAGTCCATAATAGTAGTAGGTTTTCTGAAGAACTGGCAATGCCAGAAGTTGTTGACTTGAGCCTCTTATAGCTCAGTGTATTAATATGGCTTTCCTTTTTGTACCTCATTTGTATACTTCCCTGCTGGATGGTTAAGACCAAGATAAAGTGAGACCTATATAATAAGAAATGCAACTTTTTTATCTGACACAGGCTGCAGCAGGAAGAGGTTGAGCACAGACCCAAGCCAGGCACAACTGGATAAATTCAAATTTCATAGATCTGTACCCAAATTTTAGTAGGTGCTAAGGTTATAACTGCAACAAAGCTCTACTGGAATGGTCAGAAGACTAATATATTCTGATATAGCCATGATGAGATAAATGAACCATGTTCCAGTGTGTGGCAGCATAGACTCTAAGGGCAGTGGCAGGACCCAGAAGGGAAGCCTTGGAGCAGAGATGAGAGTCAAAGGAACAGTTTCTTAATTTTATTTGATATGGGAAGATAAGAAAAATTATGTAGCTTCTTAAGAAATTTGTTGCTTGTGCTTCTTATTACACAATCCTCTTCTAATGCTCAAGAAACTACCTTGCAAGGAGCAAATCAGATCTTTATTGAATGAATGCCCTGTGACCTTTGCTCAGATCCAGCCACTTTAAAGGTAATCCAGTTCTAAGTATTCAGAAATTGTGTTTTAGGATTTATTTTTATATTAATCTTAGACTCTATTGATGATGAGTTAGCTTTACGCATCCTGGCATTTTTCTTTTTTTTTAAAGTGGGTGCTACATGAACAGAGCTTAAATTACCAGCATTGGTTTGTTTTGTGGAAAATGTTATTTAAAGATAGAAACTTTAAAGAATAGCAATAAATAATTTTATTTTTATGGGCTTTCAAGACAAATGTATTTGAATGTGTGTTATATGTACTAAAAGCTCAGTCATTGGGGCTGGGGCAATGGCTCAGTGGAATAAGCACTTTTCCGGCAAGCACTAGGGCCTGAGTTCAATCCCTGGTCTTGCAAGAAAGAGAAAAAGCTCAGTTATATTAAAAATATTTTCGCATTTAGTGTACTTTTAGTTTTTATGTCAGATTATTCTATCTTATATTACATTCAGAACTTTAATCTTTAATTGTTTTCCATGGGCCAACACATCCACATGACCATAGATCACAGTTTTTAAGAAATATTTTATACATGTAAATTACACTAAATTGTTCTTCATTCAAATAATATTATTTAATTATGCCACTGAAATAAAATCCAGATAACATTTAAGGAACTCATTTAATACAGAGCAATTATAGATTGCAACGAAGTTAATTTAAGAGATTTGCTTAATTTTATACATTAGTAAAATGAACTTTAGTAAAATTAAGTGTCTTGAATAAAAATGGAGAATTAAATGAATTGTGAAGACACTACTGAATTCTAAATCTTCTCATTGTTAGTTTAGTTCTTACTTTCTTACATAAATAGATAAACAGAGTTGGAGTACAGAAAAATATATAGAAAATCTTACTATTGCAATTCTCGTTATCTTCAAGGAAAACAAAGGCCACTTCCCTCATCAATTCAAATGTAGATATTTATTAATAATCAGTTAAAGGCTAGCAATTTAGCTCAGTAGTTCAGAGATTTTCTAATAATCAAAAGAATGTGAATTTGATCCTCAATACCAAAACAAACAAAAACTTTCATAATTCATTAATACACAAAACTAATAGAGACATTATTTTTGACAAATTAAGCAAACTTTTCAATGTGCATTTCAAGTTTTCTGAATAATAGGATTTGAACTATAAAGTAAGTTCACCATGTACTGATACAATACAGCATGTTCTACTTAGGTGAAGAATACTCCCACACAACAGGTTGCATGAAGCAAATGTATTAGTTACACACTGGCACAGCCAGGCACAAAACCCTAGTATCAAACTTTCAGAGTCTCCCATGGGTCAAGAAATTTGCCTTGGGTGAATGGAGTATTAAAAATACATGCTTCCCTTAGACCATAACTGGGCGACCCTGAAGCTATGCATTGAGTACATACATCAGGGGCTATGTGGCTTCCTAGGAAGAGCTGGATGAGCGACCTGCTTCCAAAGAAGAAAGGGAAAGAAAAAGAAAAGGAAGAAAGGAATGTAGTCAAGTTGAGCTCCGTAAGTTCTCCATACTTTGTGACATTGCATTGCCTCAGAGGTACAGTACAAATATACTGTAAGGGTATTTCTGGGAGTTCTTCTCTAACTGAGGGTTTTATATTTCCAGCAGATTCTAGAGTTATTCCTGAAGAATGGCAAGGAATGGTAGGAATAATGGATTGCCCTAGTACATTGTCTGTCACTAATATATATGTATTTCATCATATATATGTGTGTATACACACACACACACACACAGAGACACACACATATATATATGATGAAAAATTTTATATATGATGCAATATTTTAGAATATAAAATACTTGTAAAAGGTAAATTGTTATCACCTTCCTTAACAAGAGAACACTAACATGTTAACTGTCAGAGTCAATGTTCATCAAAGAACAACTGCTATGTGAGTTCCTCACATAGAACTCTCACTGAGACCCACTTCTTCCTCCACCGTTCATTCCATGGTTCCTATAATTTTTCTCTGTACCTTGTGGTGAACCTACTATTGCAGGTTCCTCAAATGTTTGACCTTTTCTTCACAGAGTTGCTGTGGCTCCTACTGACTGATGTGGCTATCATACAACTTTATTACTAAGGGACACTTTCAATTTCTTACATTCCAGATGGATCCTTTTATCTTTGCACATACCATAACCAAATTTCTCTGGATAGTTGGGACATAGTTCACTAGATCAGACAAGGGCCTATATTTTGTTAGTTCAATAGTACAAAAAAAAAAATCAGAGGGCATTCTCCACTTACAGTGCATAGAATTTCTCCTGAGTTTCCCGGTAGAAGTAGCTTTTTCTTTTTCCATAAGATTGATCACATGTTTAACCATGAGGCTGAGATACAATGAGAAAGCATTATTATGTTCTAGGCTTTTGTAATAGGAGGATAGCAGTCACTTCTGAGTCTGCTTCTTCATTCATTCTTATTTTCTTAATGTGGGAAGATGGAGCAATATACCAGACATTCAGATAAAGCACATTTCTTATACTCCAGGGCTCAAGTCCACCAGGTAATTTTATGCAGACCCTGGGTAGTTTCTCTTCTATTCCTATCCAGTTTCATATTTTTCATGAGTCTTACATCCTGCTTATCAGGGAGATTTGCTATAATGGATTATGTGTGAGCAAAGTATAGCTGTTCTCATCAGAACAGAAGATTTAAATGATACTGTATGCTATATCCACTTCCCTTACATATTTTTTGTAAGACCAAACATAGATGCCAATGTTAATTCATCCTATGTCTTTATATAAGAAACCTAGGAAATAGCCTTATACTAGAGCATTATTGAGCTCAATAGTGCCCAAAGGAAATTTCAGAGGGATCAAACCCCTACCTTTGTTGGTCTGCTGAGCTATCTTTCCAAACCCCAAAAAATATATTTTTGAGCCAGTAAGATTTTCTGTCCTTTAGTGCTGAAGTAGCTTTCCCAGTTCCAACAAGGCAGTCACTTCTGGTAGACTGACCATACTGTATCACTTAAATTCTGTGGGCATGAGGCTATTGTCTCACTGGCTTTCTTTGCCATTGATAAATGTGAAGGATGATATTGAGTAAAATACCACAGAATTACCATAAATGTTGGGGTTGCAGAGTCTCTACTTGGAGAAGAGAAAAATCCACACCAGAGTTTGTTGTTCACTTTTCAAAGAGAAGGAGCTGTTTCATCCAAAAGCAAAATAAAGTGTTTTAGCATTAAATTGCTGAATGATATTGTCTGAGCAAGATTGGAGAAGTATAGTTCTTATGGCCAGTACCAACTATGTTTATATAACTCAATTTTACTGTATCACATTTGCCTACAATAATTTCATATTCTCAATTTATAACTTTTGGATATAAGAGAATCCAAAAGTTCAGTAGCTGTAAAGGTGACAATGTTGGCCCAAGGCCTAAGATACTTACTATCTAGCTATTTATCAGAAAAAATAAAGACTTCTACCCTAGAAACACATATTCAATCTATATATGTGACTTAGCTTTGGTTTTGTCTATTGGCACACTGGTTACAGGACATCCAACTATAGTCTAGTAAGTTGCAATTGGAAAAAAGAATTTGGGCCATGTGTCACTCAACTACAAAGTAAATTCTGTTACATATTGGACCATCAAGTTTGTTCCATATTGGTTGAGAACAGATCAGCGTAGGAATCTACAGGATAATTTGTGCCACTGGTCCACAACTTTTGGCTATTAATTTTGTAATGATATTTTTCTTTCAATTTCCTGAGTTATTGAGAAAATTTTAATTGATTTTAATAAATTTCAAAGGAGTACCAATGAATGCACCATGCTACCTCTCCTGCTACATAAATGGGATGACTAATTGAATCCCATAAAGCTCTGACCACTGAGAAATATGTTCTTTCAACAATATTCCATTCATGAATGAAAAATAAATAAAAATACACAGCAAGTATTAAGCATTATGTTTAGCTAGCTTAGGGTTTGATTCAACAACAGTGACTATTGCTCAGTATTGTAAATTACTGGGACAAAAATCTCACAGCTGCATCTTAAAAGAGGAGAGGTTTATCATAGTTCATGCTTGGATTCAGAGATCTTGATTCATTGTTGGTGGTTTCATGATAGAAATATGCTGGGAACAGCTTTGCATTTTGTGGAGCCCCAGAAGCAGAATACTGAAGAACAATCAATGCAATGTAAGATTCCCAAAGGCACATTCCCTACTGCTTCTCCTCCAACTATGCTTGGTTGTCCAAATACATTCAGATATGGACACCAGTAGTCTAACTCCCTAATGGATGCAGTTTTCCCACAATCTAGTCCCCTTTCTGGAAGTCACTTACTCCAGTTCAGGTGAAAATTACAGTTAACTGGCACATCAACAAAGAGATAGGAGGTCAAATTATCAAAGGTAAATATAAAGAGTTTCAATGAATGAAGAATGTGAGAGATATCAATGGAATACTCAGACTGTATGAAAATTAAGGTAAATATGGTTTCTAAAGAATACGAAGGAATCTAAAGAATATTTCCTGTCAATTTTAGGCAGTTAGCAAAGCATGAATATAGGTGTGTCAGGTGAGGCATGTGTGTGGCCTCTGTCCCTTTTCTGACTCCAATAGTCTTTACTCAACTGCTGATGTAAGATTTAAAGCTTTCTGCACCACATGCTTCAGCCTTGAGGGGTATTTTTTGCTTGGAAAGTTGACAACTATGAATTGAGTCCTGTGAGTCTGTTGGCCAATAAATTCATCCTTAAAATTAAATTTTAAGATTTTTGATACAGCAAGGCATATCTGATGGGTAGAGAAAATTAATAATAATTTTGTTCATGACTATATCTGGCCATGTAGAAATGACTTTCATTAGGAAACGGAAAAATATTGGAAACGTGGACTAGAAGTCCTGTAGTGTAGTACAAGCAGAGTTTAATGAATGATGGTGGTGGAAGCTCAGAAAACAAGAATGCTGACAGAAATGGAGAAAATAAGGTCATGTTCATGAAATTCCATATGGGAATAACAACTCTATTGGCAACTGGACTAGAGGTCACTTATGATACATTCTGGTGTACTTTGTCCAAGGCCTAAAATTTTGTGTGAGATTGAATTTGAAGGTATTAGATTAATTGTAAGAGGAAACATCAAGGCAGCGAAATGGTAAGGATTATGATATGGTCTTTACTGGCTACCTGGAGTCAAATATATTCTGAGAATCATGAGCAAAAATCAGAGCAAAAATATCTGAAAACAAACAAACAAACAAAAAAAAAAAAAAAAAACAGCAATAAAAAGCCCTGACAATCTGGCCAGAAAAAAAAAAAAATCCCTTTTATTATTGGGGTAAGGTTGCCATAGCACAGAAAGAGAAGCGTACTGTTAGAAGAAAACTAGCTACTTCATTCTGATACAATTTGGAACAATCCTTGAGGATATATCAAGAATTGACTATACAGAGCTGGGGAGATAGCTTGGTGGTATAAGTACATGCCTGGGAATCACAAGCATCCCAGTTCAATTCCCTGTACTGCCCGCCATGCCTGTCATGCAATACTGAGTGCACAGTGCCACCCTGAAACCAGATGTAGTAGTGCAGGTCTGTAATCTCAGCACTGGGAAGGCTGAGACAGGAGGATGACTACATGTCTGAGCTGAGTAGTGGGACCCTGTCTCCAAAAAATAAAAAAAAAATAATTGACTAGATATCACTCAGTGTAGTCTTAATGGGGAAAAAGTGAGAACTCCTTGGGAAGACTGTGCTCTCAGAGAAGAGTCCCAGGCACCTTCTTACTCAGGCATAGATAGAAATGCATTCTATTGAATTCAGTGATGCAGAAATTCAGATGACAAGGGAATCCCAACTATAGCTTGAGCTGGCCATAAATTTAGGCATTGTAATACACTGCTGGTTGTTAAGGCAGGCCAACGCAAGAATTATGTGGTCATGAAGATACCCATTCACGCTTTGAAAAGAAGATCTAGGAGTCCAAGCAATGTGTGGCCACTTTCTAGCCATGGCAGCAACACCTGGGACCCTGATAGACGGACATGTGTTGGTGCCCTGAGCTACTTCCCACGTGATTATTTCCAGCTCTCCTAGTTCCTCACTTACCATCCACTCAGCAGGTTTCAGATTCCATGGTCTTCAGCTGTGCTGCTGTTGCCCCAAACAGCTGACTGCACCCCAAAAAGTCTTGAAGGGAGAAATGCAGAGGTCTGGCTCACCCAAGTAGCTGACACTTGGGTGTAGACACACTTGGCTCCCCGAGGTGGCGCACCAAAAGGCTGAGACTCCTCTGCCTGATCTCCCGGAAGTCCCCTGGCCATTAATCTATGTCACAGGACGCCTACACTCCTATCACAACTCTCCACATGACCTTCTTCACCCTTCAGATCCACCTCCTCACCTCCCTATATGTACACCTGCACTTCCACAATAAATGAGATCTGCGCCATCAGCCGGTCTCCACGATCATCAGTCGCGTCGTCTCTTACCTGCTGTGAGGCCCTCCGCCTCAAAGTCTGAAA
This sequence comes from Ctenomys sociabilis, assembly GCA_004027165.1. Classification (NCBI taxonomy): domain Eukaryota; kingdom Metazoa; phylum Chordata; class Mammalia; order Rodentia; family Ctenomyidae; genus Ctenomys; species Ctenomys sociabilis. Next base: position 33,027 of record PVKA01011422.1, read on the forward strand.
CTGAGAGCCATAATAAAACCTTCAAACTCTACAGTGACTCTCAGATTTGTCACAGCAACATAAATAACCAACCCCAAGAAAAAGGCATAAAAGGCATAAGAAATAATCTTCTGGTGGATATGAACAAGTACTTTAACTATCCTACATCCAGCCTTCATGTCATGTGCATATAGGAAGAAAACTAAGAGGAGAATGACAAATAGAATAAGAATATTTTGGGCCAGTCAGATAGCTCAGCAGAGTAAAGCACCATTTTAGGCAGATGCAGGGACCAGGGATCGATCCCAGCATGCCATACTGGCCCCACCCCTCAGGTACGGTGAAATGGCGATTGAGACTAGACTTGGAGGGTGCCTGTAATCCCAGTACTTGTGAGGCTGAAAACTTGAGGATTACTATGAGTCCAATTTATGTAGGGAGACCTTGTAGACCCTGTGCTAAATATAGCAAAAAAAGAATAAGAATATTTTATTTTATATGCATTGCATGGGTTAGTAGTTAATCTGCATCATACAACTAGACATCCTTTAAGTTACCTAAAATTAAGATTACCATGCCTTGTATTTCTTTTAGGCAATTTGGAAGTAATAATGGTCAGTGATACACCTACCATGGGATGGGTAGCCTGCATACAGTCAAAGGGTCAGAAAGAGGCTTGTGTCTCTCTCTTCCCCCATTCTTATTTCTTTTCATGTCTCCACCTCCATAAACAGTAACCTATCATGTGCCACTCTGCCTTAGAGCTAGAAGTACTGAAACATTTACAAACTGTGAGCTAAATAAAACTTTTCTTCTTTATAATGCCAAAAAGTCCAAGTCCCTAGTGTCCTTTGATATGCAATGCAAACTCTTCCTTGTGAGCTCCTATATAAATGAAAAGAAAGTTAAACACATCCAACATTCAATAGCACAAGATAGCCACTTCCATTTCAAAAGTAGCAAACGGGGATTAAAAAGGAATAGGAACAAATCAAGTAAAATGTAAAGCATGGCAAACATTAAGTCCCATAGTTCCTTGTACAGCATCTAAAGTAGTCTGTAGCAAGATGTAAACTCCAAAGGGCTTGCATGGCTCCACTCCTAAAGGCCTTATAGTACCGGGAGCTCCTGTGACTTTCTCCTAGGCTGGTTCTGTTTTCTCCTTGCACTTTTCCTCATGTGGACCATGACTGGTTTCATCAAACTTCTGGGTTCTCCAATGCACCTTTGACTTCACACTCAGAGCTTCACACAGTGCCCTCATAGGGGCACATTGCCTGACCTACCAGGCCTGCTGAAATCTAGGTGGAAGCCTGCTGAATCCACAACTCTTGCATCCTACATGTGCAAGCCAGGGCCATGTGTATGGTGGTCTGGTACCAGCTGGAGTAGTAGCCAGACTTCCTTCACTCTCGACTAGAGATTGGCTGCCTGGATCAGTGAGCATTCTGAGTCTACCTCAGAGGAGCAAATGACCCATGCTAATGCCCTTCTGCAGTATGTCCCTCTGGAGCTCTCTGCTCAGTGTAAAACATTTCAGTGTAAATTTTGAGCCTTCAAAAGATGGAATCTTTGTGCTTCTTTCATATATTCCAGACATTTTTTTATCCTACTGTTCCTCCCCAGCTATTTAGATTTGCTTTATCTTAGTAGTCTATAGTTGTACTGGAACTTCCTGGTTGGCCAGACTCAAGATATTTCAAATCACTTCTCTGTGATCTTTGATCTTGATTCTCAAGACAGATCTGGCTAAAAGCCCCCCATGGTAGCCGTGCCCCTATTATATTTCAAGGAATATTTAACTTCCTTGGAATGCCTTCATTAGTCTCAGAATATCACAAAATATCTCAATGCCAGTTCCTTCTTCCCAGAAGAAACCTCTTACAGCCCGATCTTTATGGGTTTCCGGTCTTTCCAGCTCTGAGTATAACCTCCCACAGAGAAGGGGCTAAGGTATTCCATCTCTACCTTTTCAGCTGAGATCTCTTAATCATTCCAAACTTCCTACAAGCCAAAGGTTCCTGAACCACATGATTAGGTATAGTCAGAGAGAGAGAGAGAGAAAATGAAAGAACCACTTCTGGTACCAAATTATTTTCTTTTTTATTTTAATATATTTTAACACAGGGACTACGGTGTCTCACTGCACAGATCCTACTGATAGTGATCCTCCTGTTTTCAGCCTCCCAGCATGCTACCACACCCACGGTCACAGTCTCAGCATACCCCTGGGGTAGGGCCATGCAATACCAAATTCTATGTTCATTATTTTTCTCTAATTGTTGAAACAAAATACCAATACCAAAGTTAAAGCACAAAACGTTTATTTATCTCACTGTGGAAGTTTCAGTCTGTGATTGGCTAGCTCCAAGCAGAGAGACACATAGCAGACAGAAAACCATTTGTTAAGGTAGGAAATACAAAACTCAACAAGAGAGTATAAGAAGAAATAGATGACCTTCTTTCATCCACTTGTATTTGTGTGCAGGCTCCCTTTTCTAGTTAAGATGTAGCGTTCTCACATTTATCCCTAGCACTAGACTTTGAATCATTCACAAACTTGAGATTAGAAAAAGCCTAAGGCTATGTGAAGTTTTGGGAGGCATCTAGACACAAGCCACAGCAGTGTAATGAAATGAACCTGTCATTTATGTTTTAATTAGAGATGACACTACTAAATAAAGTGTGTTCCAATTTCAAAATATGAGCATCCAAGAAAGGGGTAGATCAAGAAATGTTACTGCCTGTTGAGTTGATTTTCAGTGGAAACATGAATATGAGGACCACTTTTGACAACTTCAGTCTGAAAAAGAACTAAAGAGCCATCGTGTCCTTACAATGAAAAACCCTGATGCTTTTTAAACATAGTTCCCCAGGGACATTCCTATAGTATACTGAAGGCTCAACACAGAAAATTCCACATGAACCTTTCCCCTCTCCAGGCAAAGTTCCCTACCTTTTCTAAGCTGTGAACCTATCCATTATTTCTACTTCATTTATATAAGAGGTCAATCATAAGAATATAGGAGTCTACTTCTTAGAAGAATCGAGACATGACAAATGTAGTTTATGGAGTAGATGCGAGGGTGAAACAAATCTTTTGCAATGAACTACTACTTAAAATACCAAAAGTAAAATACATACAAACACATATAATTGTATCTACTCATAGAGTACATCATCTACAAGGTTTGAGTAATTTGTAATACCACACAAGAACAATACATTTGAGTGGATATACATATCAAAATGTCTATTAGGTGTCTAATGGTTTCTTGCAAAACTACAACTTTGGGACAGGTGATCTGTCAGCGAAGTGGGAAGAGAAAGGCCAAACCCAAAACTAAAAGAGCTAAATTAACTGGAAAAAAAAAGAACTATATTTTTATCACATTTATATATGTATTTAAAATTATTCAAATGTGTGGGAATGTAGCTAAATACAAACCCTAAAAATACGCTGATGCTAATGTGGGGGACGGGAAGCTAAAGGAGCAGCTTTGCTCCTTCACAGTTTGCACCAAGCCATCTTTGGCATGTGCTTGCTTTGGAAGCTTCTGGGAAGCTTTCGGTAACAAAAATAGTTTTTGCTTAACATTTTCTGGGTAGCCAAGTCTTGAAACTGTAATATAAGTGATGCAGAGAGGCTATGGTTTTTCTTATGTAAGTAAAAACCTGCATTAGCCTGGTGCTCCCAATTAGAAATATTAGGGCATAAAAGGAAGTGTTAGCAAGCTTAAAGAAATCATACATCATCATAAGTCCCAGTCTTTATTTAGTTTTGCTACAGGCCAGACACTTCTGAAATCATTTTAATGTGTACTTATTCCTCTAATCCTCTTAGGGAATGTATGATGAAAATACAGTTTTAACTATGTTTTGAGGACATAATAAAGCCATGCTCATTTTGTATGCTCTGCAACAAGCTGGCCCAATCTGAGCAGCTTTAAATTATAGACTTATAAAAAGAAAAAAAATGATAATAGAAAATAGTGAAATAGATGCTGTGCACAAGAGAAGGGGCAAGAAGTAGCAGGCAAAAGGAGGGGAGAGAAGATGATAAAAATTAAGGGTAAAAATATATAATGTACATAGACCTAATCTTTAGAAATTTATTTATTATGTACTGTAAAAATATACTGCTAATACATTTCTCTAAAGGGGCTTTTACTACTGTATAGCTTCTGCAGGCAAGGAATCCATATCAGGGCTGGCTAGGTCCATGCTTGGGAGAACATGCCTAAAATTAGGGTGGTGGACATTCTTCCATCCTCCTGTGCTCAGAGTGTTCAGTCAGATATGGGCACACAGTTCTTTGCCATTGTAGGCTCAGGGTTCAGCAATTTACTTTCCTTTTCCACAGAAATCTGGCAAGGTGCATGAAAATTCCTCTACCCTCCTAGAATGCTATACTTTCTACTCTTCTGAGTGAGTCTGATAGGTTTCATTTTCTTACCTGCATGTTATTTATAAAATGATTCACCTGATTAACTATGTTTACCCAAGGTGATCTCTTTGAGTTTGAATTAAAGACACCATATTAGTGAATTGGCATTTGAAATGCTTCTTATAATTTAGTAACAAAAGCCAAAATACTATACTGATTTAATATTTCTTTTATTTTCTTGTGGTAAACATTTACAAATACCATCTGTTGAATTTGGATGCACCATCATCATGGAATCCAGAATGATAAAGATGTGAGTGTCCTTATCAAACAGATCTATGAACATTTGTGCTAGTCCTTTTCCCAAAATACACAGGTTAATAAATGTATGTCCTGTAGTGAAGTTGATAGGTGGAGTGCGCTGATCTCTTCCTTAGTCACCCTTGTTCCTGTAGCAGCTTTGTTCCGATAACAGAGGTGTTAAAGGATCACCATTGGTTGGGGAAGGAATACAATGTACCCCTTAGTACACTTATGATTCTTATACTTGGCATCTTCATCTGAACTTCAGCTGCCTGCAGCTGATCTCAGAGTATAATGAAATTTTTTAAAGGAAACCGTACTCCAGAACATGTTTTATGTTTTGATTATAACTCTTAATGCTTAACTACTTTCGGTATGAGTACTACATACTCGTTCTAAGTCTCTAGGTCTAATAATCGTACTCACAATCCTTTGAGTCAGTGTTGGGCATCTGTACTTGCTTAAATCAATGCATGGAAATTCTAGTATTTAAGGCTCAGTGGTCTAAGCGTCTACCTGACAAGCAAAAGGGCACAGGTTCCATTCCTGGTACCGTACACCTTGCCATCCCTGCATCCCAGGCTGTGCCGTGCCTGTCACCAAAATTGGGTGTGGGGGTGCATGCCTGTAATCTCATCACTGGGGAGGCTGAGACAAAAGGATCACTACAAGTATAGGATGCACAGTGAGAGGCTGTACCAAAGAAAGAAAGAAAGAAGAAAGGAAGGAAGGAAGGAAGGAAGGAAGGAAGGAAGGAAGGAAGGAAGGAAGGAAGGAAGAGGAGGAGGAGGAGGAGAAGCAGAAGAAGAAGAAGAAGAAGAAAAAGAAGGGAAGGAAGGAAGGAAGGAAGAAAAAAGAAAGAAAGAAAGAAAGAAAGAAAGAAAGAAAGAAAGAAAGAAAGAAAGAAAGAAAGAAAGAAAGAAAGAAAGAAGAAAGAAATTCTGGGATTTAACATGCCTATATTTAGAGTTTACACCTATAGGTAAGTAAGTAAGGTCAAATAAAGTCATACATTGGGATTCTGATGCAGATGAATTAGTTTACTTAGAAAAATCAGAGTATTTTCCCCATTCTCCACTTAGATGCAATAAGGAAAGACCATGTGGGAATGTAAGAGAAGGAAGTACTTCACAAAATAGGCCTGGCCAGCATCATGAATGAGATCTCTTAGTATCTAGCATCTGAAATGCTTCCTTTCCAAAACTATAAGAAGATAAATTTTTGGATTCAAACTTCTCAGCTGACGATTTATTCATATGGCAGCCTATTACGTTCCTGTATGCAGTGTTTATCAATATGCTATTTACTCTTTTGTATGTGATAATTTAAGACCTCATCTTATCTTTTCTGGAAATGTATATTTTATTGACTATTTTGTAAAACTTTTCAAAAACTATGAATATTAGACCTTCTCTACTGTAAACCCAGGACATTGGATTATTGCAATTTCATGGATGAAGACAGACACCACAGACATCTGGGGCAGAAACAGAAGATGTGTCTTTACACCAAGAAATAACATATCTAGAAAATTATCATTTACATCAATTAGTGAAACTGCAATGCAATTGGCTGGATGATAGGTGTAGAATCTCAGGACAAGGAAATCTACTTTATTTTTTATATCTCTTCATGAATCTACCTGATTTGTAAGAGACCATTACTATTCATGAGCTACACAGTAAATAAAACAATTTGATAGCCTAAAAGAGCCAGTATGATACAACATCCTTGAAAGACAGCCAGAATATAGATGACCAATAAAGGTAAAAGTAACTATATAAAATCTATTAAAACAAGATTTAGGGATAATTATTTCTAATCTTTAACTCTTTGAAGTCACTTCTTAATTTCCAACAGAAACTATTAGTTCTTTCAAATGAAAATGTTTGTATATACTATATATCCATAATCATGAAAGATGCTAACATTTATTATTATCCAGACCCTGGTTGAAATATGTATGCATATCACCCCAATTGATTGTTGTTACCTCACTACAAGGATGTTAGTTCTATGTTAATTTGGAGTGCAGTAAGATGCAGAAAATAAGGCAGAATGCCCCAGTTTACTGATGAAAATTGATAAAAACTAAACGTGGGGAATTTTAATTCCCTAAAGTTCTGACTTGTATTGTACCCAGTGCCTTGTAACCCTATGAGCAGTATCACATACCCTCATAATAGGCCCTCGATCAAACAGATTTCAACACGGTATTAGCATATGATAATCCTTCACTAAATGAAAATTGGTATTAGACATTTATTATTGTTGTATTTACTTAGTGAATGAATACAAAAATGTAGAATCAGGGAGCATATCCAAGCTCCCACAGATGTTAGGAGTTTTATATTAAAATCAATTTTTCCCCAATTGTGACTTTTATTAAACAGGTTCAGAAAATTTATTTTGTGTTGAAATAAGCTCCTTTTACTTAGATTTTTTCCTTTTCTTTTTTCTTTAAAAATCCTTTCAAAGAGAATAGAAAATTAATAGATAATAGAAAGGATACACAATTAAAAAAATAAGATGCTAGGTATTCAACAGTACTTGTGACATTGCTTTTGTTGTCTTCAGTATAATTGCTCAAGTTACAGATATAAGCATGTAAAAGGAATTAAGTAAATAGTGAAGCATTAACTGCTACCTTAAAAAATAGAAATTAGTAGTACAATTGTCTTAAGCCATCCTGTGTATACACATACATGACTTTTTTCCTTCCTTTTTCATTTTTCTTTTCTCCTTTCCCTCATCTCAATTATTTGTTCATCATGCTCAGTTTCTTTCCAGTTTACTATACCTATTGCACCTGTCAGGTTTTGTTTACTCTTTGAGGTTCTTATATTAGGGAGACTATACAGTGTTTACACATGGTGGTCCGATTTATTTTACTTAGGAGATATCCTCTAGTTGCATCCATTTAGCTAAAAAGCCTCAAATTTTTCTGTATGGCTGAGTAATATTCCATTGTATAAAAGTACCACATCTTTTTTTTTTTTTTTAACCAATTCTTCTGTTGATGGACTTTTGGGTTATTTCCAAGATTCAGCTATAAAATTCATGGTCCTATAAATGTACATGCACTGTGGTTTTCTGATCTGAAAAAAATACTCAAAAGGGGAATATCTGGGTCAAGTGTGACTTCTAAGCCCCATTTCTGAGGTGTTTCCACACTAACTTACACAGTCTATACTCCCACTAACAGTGGAGAAAGGCTCCTTTTCCCCAAAGCCACTCCAGCTTTTGTTATAAGTTGATTTCTTGATGAGAGCTATTCTTTCTGCGGTAAGATGGAATCTTAGTATTATTTTGATTTGCATTTATGAAATGCTCAGAGCTGCTGAATATTTTTGCATGTATTTATATGTAATTTTTTTTTCATCTGAAAAGAGTATATCATCTCAGATACCTAGTTTTGGATTATTTCTTTGAATTTTTTTTTTTTAGTTCTTTATATATTCTAGATGGAGGTCTTTTGTCTAAGTGACTCTTGGTTAAGACATTTTTTCCCAACGTATGGGTTTTCTTTACACTCTTTTGGTGATTTCCCTTGATGTACAGAAACTTTTCAAAAGATGCTGATTCTTTCCAGTATTTACTGTGAGGTTTGCTTTTGTTCACGAATTCTAAGGAATCATTTGATTCCTTAGAATTAATTAAATCTATTATAATAGCAAAATAAAGATCAGTTAATACCTAAATATCATATAGTCATTATCCTACTAATCCATTTATGGAAATGGATTAATATATAATAATATTCAATTTCTTCTATGTATTTAAAATTTTAAGCATGTATTTTAATATACATTTTAGCACCTTAGCAAACATTGTTTACTTTTAAGTATGCATTGAATGATTCAGATTTTTAGAACATTAATTTCAACTCTGAAAAGTTATTTTATATCTACATCATTTCTAGCCAATATATTTGCAACACCTCTGAGTTACAAAGCAATAATACATAGCTTCTATTTTTATTTTATTATGAAAATATGTATTCTACACAATTGTAAGTTTATTTTATATATAGAAGCAAATGATGACTGAGTGTGTTTGTAGAGGTTTCTGCATTCTTTAATCTATTCCATTGATTCTCAGATCTATTTTTCTGCCAATACCATGCTGATTTTGTCACCATAGCTTTGTATTATAATTCAAAGTCAGGAATTATAATGCCGCCTGCCTTGTCTTTGAAGCAAAAAAAATAATTTAACCTCTCTAGATTTAAAATACAGAAAAATATTGAAGTTTCAAACAACCAATGACTTTACTATATTAAAATTAAGGTTTATGGAGTAAGAAAAATAACAATAGCTCTTTTCACTCATAATAATAAATTACAATCTTGGGGATCACACTTTTGTCTGAGAATTCAAAGCAATTTTCCTATCCCACTGTCTAACATGATCATTCTCCTTATCTCTTAATTACTTGATGTTTGTTTGTATCTGCTATATACAAAACAGACTGCTTGTGTGTATCTGCTATATACAAAACCCATAGAATTCTTCTCCAACAGGAATATTTGTTTATGCCCAACGTTCATACCCATAACTATCACTGGGATGATATTAGGCGGTAGAGACTTTAGGAGATCATCAAAAATAATTCCATGATTGCCTTACCGACCTTACCTTCAGATTAAAAGGAATCGGGTCATCTTTTCCTTCCTCATCAAGCATTTAATTTCTCAGTGCCTTCTCCTGGGACTTCCCAGCCTCTAGTATTATAAGTGATTAGTCACTGTTCTTTACATACTGCTTATTACTATAATATCTTTGGAACAGTGTAATCAAAAAGAGCTCCACATTCTAGAGTACCATATTCTTCATAAAAATTACCTACATTTGTATCATGTAACCTTATAAGCTGAAGTAAAAGACTCAGTCAGAATTAGATTCATTGTGAGAACTATCCCCTTTAAGTGCTAACAGTGCATAGTGATTGGCTAGTTGTACCATTACACGAGTCAGTAGTTTCCTTGTGTCATTTTTAGATGCAGTCTCAGAAGTTATTCAAGATTCTCACACTTGTAATCCCCCATCATTTCAAAACTAACTGTTCATTATGTGTTCATGCTTCATAGAACTACCTTGGCTGTGAGTAGAAATCAAAGAAATATTGTATAAACATTGCTTACACTAGCTTTTATTAATACTAAAGGGCAAGGGATGACCAAACAGCTCAGCAGATTAAAGCACCTGCAAACAGGCCAGGAGCCAGGGTTTGATCTCTGGGCTACCATGTAGGCTCTGCCCCCAGGGCATGGTGAGACAGCAATTGAGACTGGGTGTGGTGGTGTTCGCCTGTAATTCAAGCTCTTGGGAGGCTGTAAACAGGTGGAGCACTGAGAGTCCAATCTAACAGTGAGACTCTCAACACCCTGTAGACCCTTTCCTAAAATACAAAACAAAGCAAAAACTAAAGAGCAAGTAATAAAATACCAAACAGTGTAGACAAATAAACATTATTGGGGTCTTAGTATACATTAAGCACACTTATTCGCTTTTAAGAACATATTAGGAATAATGCATGGTTTCTGAACTAAAAGGACACTTATTTTATTTCGGACAGACATAACAAATCGATTAATATTCACATAGTAAGTTAAGTTTATAGAATACTAAATAACTAGCTCAGCATAGGGGGCAGTTCACTCTGGAAAGTGGAATCTTTTAATACTCTTGTAGTGAGCTAGTGAAATAAATAGGTGGCATAGTGTGACATTGTAGGTATATACTAAATTTGTGCAGAGTCCTGCATCTGTATAGCTATTATCCCTGAACTTTGTGAATATGAGACCTTCTAAATGTGAAAACAAAATTTGAAATGTTGGTATACTCTGCTCACAATTCCTCTCAGATTTGAACTCTAGAGTTAAAATTTCTAGTTTTCAAACATGTGACAAACAGAAAATACACGATGTTTATGGAGAACTACATAGAGATGTGCAGAGTAACACATGAAAGGGAGTGAAGGTAGGGAGGAGCCACCGAGTGTCGTCACAACACTTAGGCTTTAGGCTTTGTATTGGTCCTTTATAGAGGTTTTTGCTTACAGGGTAGGTACAACTCTGTTCCACAAAACCGAAACCCTTGGAGTCCTGTCTAAAATTAAATCCCTAGGTCTGTTTGTTTGCTTATTTATATGTATTTTAGGGAAAGGTCTACAGGGTGTTTTCAGGTTCTAACTACTAGATCAGATTTTTAGTGATCGGCCTGTTTACAGCCTTCCCAAAGAGCTGGGATTATAGGCATGTTCCAGCATGCCCCATCTCAATTGCCCTCTCAGAGCAACCTGGGGGTGGAAAATCCTGCCCCTGCCCCTGCTTGCAGGTGCTTTAATCTGAAGAGCTATTTGTATGGCACTATTTGTTTATTTTTTGAGAAAGGATCACCTTATGGAGCCCAGGCTGGTTAAAATTCACTGATCCTCTTCCAGGAGCCTCCCCAGTGCTGGGATTTCAGCTGTGCATCACTATGTTGGCTACCCAGTTTTAAACAAACACCATATAAATTAATGTAATTTAAATGAGTTTGCATGCACTGAATGATATCAATGGACACTAGAGAAAGAATTTGAGGGGCACACGTAGAAAGCAAAGAGACAGATCTGCCAGCCCTTCACTTACTTATATGAACAAAAGAAAAATAGCTACAAGATGTCAGCTAATAATAAAAGAGCAACATTTTTTTTCTTCTTCATCTTGGAACCTATTTGCCTCAGAAAATTGGATGGGTATCAAATAGTCCTCCTGTGTTTTTAAGGAATTTAAGGTTCTTAAGGGCAAATGAACCCTGACCTAAGCAGAGAAATGAACAGAGAAGAGCATAAAGGTCTTGATATTTGCTCTTAGACTAAATAAGCAGATATCACATGGGTGAAGCCTGACAGGAGAACAGAGGAAAGCTCTAAAAGCAGAGGGTCTGTAATCACTGAAAGCCCTACAGTGCAAAAGAACTTGCTTCTTTCGTGTAATCCAGCATTTTTATTTTTGGCTGTAGGATTTCTTTAGTAGTGGGCTATACATCTATAAACCTTCTTACAAATTTGAGAATTCTTGTTAATTGAAAACATGTATTGTAAGTTATAGGAGCATATTTAAGTTAAAATTTGTACTGTGAATATAATTAATGAATCTTTTACAGGAATATACTTATTAATATATATTAATATATACTGTTAATGTTCTCCACTCTGGTCTCTTAAAAATCATATTTTATATTTAAATAATTACAAATGAGAATGTAAAAATAATGTAATAATAAACAGGTTATTTTTTATAAATTATTTTGAGTGGTAAAGTACTGACTATATATTAAAATGTAGAATGAAATGCAATTATATTTTATATTAATATACATAATTTTATAAATTACTGTTCAGGTTTCTTGAATTTTACAGCTATCATTACTGAAAGTTTTTATCTTAGTAGGGTTTATAATTTGCTTTTTTTTTTTTTTTTTTTGTCTTTTTGAGACAGGGTCTCACTATGCAGTTCAGGCTGGCCTTGAGCTCACTTTGTAGCTCAGGCTGGTCTCGAACTCGCAACAATCCTCCTGTCTCAGCCTCCCGAGTGCTGGGATTACAGGCATGCGCCACCACGCCCGGCCTTATAATTTGCTTTTAAATAATGAAAAAGCAGACATTATGTGATATTGCTACTTAGAAGTGCACATAGTGGGCTAGGGAGACAGCTCTGCACTGCAGGCATCTGCCTGGCAGGCACGAGGATCCGGACTTGATCCCCAGTGCCTCCTGCTGTGCCGGTCCTGTGCTGTGCAGGCCACTGAGACTGGACGTGGTGGTGCTCACCTGTAATCCCAGCACACAGAGACTGAAGCAGGAGGATCTTGAAAGTTGGAGACCAACCCAGGCTACAATGTGATATCAATACCAGCCTGAAATGCATAGTGAGACTCAGCCTTAAAAGAACAACTAAAAAGTACACGTATTACCTTCACATTTAATGATTAATATGAATATTTACTACACAAGAAATACAAAAGAGAAGTTTTATTTATTTAATTCATGCTTTTATTTGTTAGTATCAGAAAAGAAATTCTCAACCTGAACCTTGCCAGGCAGATGATGTGCCACTGAGATATATCCTTTTCCCTAAAAGCAGTTTTTAAGAGTATAAATTCTTGTGTTGTCCATTCTAAGTATTGGGACAGATTATAGAAGCTGGAAGACCTTGATGTGTTGTACCTGATTTTAATCAGTGCAATAGATGTCAGCTTGTCCAGTTGCTGCATTCCTCGTTGCATATGAGCACAGGAATTCAACAAAATGATTACTTCTATTTTCAGTCAATAGAGCTATAAGAGTAGCAGTCAAGCATATTGAAAGAAAGCAATAATAATGTTTATATAATATTTTTGAAAGGATGAGTTCATAAAATAGTTCACATCAATTGTTGAATTGATCATTAACAAATTCATTTAAAATCCACAAACCAAATCTTTCTTCTATAGTCACAAATAAAACTCATCACAGTTATCATATAATAATATTTTCCAACAGAAATATATAAATTATGAATTAAAATAAGCACAGCTGTCATTCCTTAAAATTTGTATCTAAATGAATCACTTTTGTAAAAACCCGAATATAAGGTAATAGTCACATCTTTACAATCATAGCAATATAGAAAAGTGAATGCCAACTTGTAAAATAGCCCAGTTAAAAAAATAAGAAAAGTCGCTTTTATTTTCCTTGTACTCTGTAGGAACGAGTATAAAGATATTATTAATCTTAATCAGGAATGACCTTCATGGTTTTGTTAAGACAATCTAAAATAAGATTCAAGAACAAATCTGGTAGGTGAGAGCGAAGAGAAGAAATTACTACAAAACTTTTGAGTAAAATAAGATGGAAGATGAAATGTCAGTGATGTGCAGAAAAGATAATTAAATAATAAAAACTTGAGTAAACAAACCCACTGTAATTGTTCATGTCTTTGAGAGAGAAATCAGATTTCTGGGATGATATTGAGAAAATTAGATGTTAGCCACATTCTGAGTAAGGATTATTAAATGGAGACATGAGAGATGAAAAGGATCAATATTATACAGTGATCATTATTTTTGCTACTTTTAATGATGGAAAATACTTAGCAAGCATAAATTCAGAGGAGAAGTGGTTCATACAGAGGGATACAAGGCAGAAAAAGAAAAACCATTTTACTATAAAACTGAAAAGTTAAAGAAGTTGAAAAAGTTGTTTACACTAGAATGTATAAGATATCTACATTATTGAACATATAAAGTACTAGGATAAGATATTTCAGGGAAATTGCATGAAGCTGGTAATTTTCTGGAGATTATGGTAACATACTGATTTTCACTGATTCTCTGGTGAAACACACTTAGATGTGTTGTTGGGGATGATGGCAAAGAACATGTTTTGATGATTTGAAAATTGTATAGGACTAATTCAGAATTCTTAGGCATGGCTCTAGGGATGGAACTATCCAGTTAAAGTTACGTGACTAAGGATCTACTTTGTATGATGTTCTTCAGTAGTTTAATTTCTCAGGCACTAAATCCAGGTGATGGTCATGTAGAAAGCAGGGCTTTTCAATGCCCAAGGGATTAAGTAAGATCCCTGAAATGGTTTAGTGCAAATAAAGAAGTATTATTGGCACAAATGAACCAGAAGGATAACAAAAATAAGGAAATGTTTTATGAAAGAAAAAGACATACTTAGCTCTTATGTCTCATATATTGAGTATGAGAATTATTTGTAATATGATGGATACCTTAAGTTGAGGGATTTTTTTCTAAAAATGATAGAATCTGAAGATTGGACAATTGTGTATGTGTGTGTGTGTATATGTGTGCATGTGTGTGTATATTTGTTTGTGTGCATGCTGAACATATGTAGATGAATGAGGATGTGTACATAAACAGGCAAATATCTTTGTACTGTGAGAGGTAATGAGAGAGAACAACATACTGAATTCAACTCAAATATATTTCTTGAATGACAAGCAGTACAAGAAAAAGAGAAATGCTTATTTTCTTAATGTTAGTCTTCTGTGTTTGATTTTAAAGTTGTGAGCAGTTTTTAGGTTTTTGTAAGTAAATCATTTATTGCCTTGAAAGATAAACATTTTGAAGAGGGATGTTTTCATATAGAAAACTAGCAACCACATGAGGTCTTTGAAGTGCACAGAGGATTTGTGATATGTGAGAGGTCTGAAGAGAACTGCAATAGAAAGTTACAGGAGTGAACATACAATTCTCACCCTTGCAGGACATGGAGGAGCCCCAAATTTGCATCCACCTAGATCAGGAAAGCAGCTGGCCTTCTGCTCAAGGAGGCAGAGAGATCTGCAGTGATATGCTAGCAGAATTCACTGGAAACTTATTTGCTATGTTTCTGAATCCCCAAGTGTTCATAAATCCAATTTCTATCCAATACACTGTAAAATAACATGCAACATTTCATCATGACTCTATCAAGGACAAATATAACCATGAGATCTTATTTCTCTGCTTTCATATTTAAAATTGACAGCATGATAATTAACTTTATTGAATTTTAACTTACAAGTATGGCTCCTGAAATTCTTAAATCCACACACATCTATGACCATAACACACATTATTTTTTTGTTGATTTAACATTAAAAACTTTGGCTAAAATTTTAAATATGTTCACATAGATAAATGTTGAATAATAAATTGATTACATACATTAGGCAGTTATATATATTTTTCTCATGACAACAGACTTATCAATTGATGAATTTTTAAGAAAATTTACTGAAACTTTTCAAAAGTTTCTGTATCTCACACATACACATACATCCAATAATGTGGTTAGTAAAGTTATTCATATTAGATACTGAAGTATGAATTTGGGGTGTATGTGAATATTCAGAACACATGTTCATCTATCCCTCAATTCCATTCTTCATCATCTTACACCTAGCATGATGATATTATGATGTGGCATCTTTAGAAAACAATTAGGTGGGTCTGGGGAGATGGTTCAGTGGAATAGCGCTTCCCTGGCAAGTGCAAGGGCATGAGCTCAATCCCTGGATCTGTCAACAAACAAACAAACAAATAAATAAGAAAACAATTAGGTCATAAAGGCCTGACAGGCACGACTGAGACAGTGTTCCTCTCCAGGAGGCTTTGAGCACGATGACTTCCCATGCCATTTAAAGATAGAGAGAAGTAGTCTACCCCTCATGTGACACAGAATCATCTGATGTCTTGATCTGGACTTTCCAACTGCTAAAGCTGTAAAGCTTTAAAAGCTTAAAATAAATTTACAATGTCAATAAAGTATGTAGTCTCCAATGTTTTGTTATAGCAGCCAGAAACAAAGGGAGGCCCCACGTGTGTGTGTGTGTGTGTGTGTGTGTGTGTGTGTGTGTGTGTGCGTGAAGAGGGTGCACTTCTCCATTACATTTACATCTGCCAATGCAAATATCAACATCTCAGGAAGTAATCAAAGTAGAAGACACTCCTGAGTTTTCAAGTTTTTCTTGGCCCAATTTTGATTGGATAGTCCCAAACACGGGGGGCAGTCTTTTGAATATCTGTTGACAGCAAGTCAGATGGCTGTAAATTTTACTTAGTTTTTTTTTTTTTTCAAATTTCTGTTTCATTCAAGAATTAGCTGATAGAATAAAGAGTTACATTTGATAAACAATTTTTATTGTACTTATTTCTGATAATAACAGATACATTCAAAATGGGGAGTTGTTTCATGTATATATTACACCCTAACTCCATTTATTTCCCTTCTCCTTTCCTTCCTACCATGATCTTCAGTTCTAGAAACCCATCCCATTATCAAAAGTTATATTTTCCTTCTTCATTTCATTTGTATTAGATATTTTTCTGTAATTAACTCATTCTTGGGTTTCTCATATAAAATAAATGGTACAATATTAAAGTTTGTGTGTTTTATTTATTTCACTTAACATCATGGTCTTTACAAGCACTTTACCTACAAATAAATCCGATACATTCTTTATTGCTGAGCAGTACTACATTGTGTATAAATACCATATATCTTTACCCATTACTCTTGATGAATATACAGCCTGCTTTTACAATTTAACTATTATGAGTTGTACTGCTATAAAGATGAGTTGCATATATTCTTGTGTGTCTTTAATTTGTTCTATAGATATGCAGGATGGAATGACTGGATCAAATTAAATTTCCAATGTAGTTGTTGGAGAAAACTTCATACTGTTTCCCTGTAGCCTCTCTACAACTTTTATTTCAGTTACAATAATGACCCTTTCTTTTGTAGTAAGATAGAATAACAGTGTTGTTTTGATCCACGATTATCTGTGGCCAAAGAGGCTGATCATTTTTTTCATATACTTATGGCTTATTTGGATTTAGTTCTTTGAGAAATATCTATTCTTTTTGATTGCCCATTTTTACTGAGTCTTTTACTTTGGAATATCTATTTTTTTAGTTCTTTATAAATTCTCAATATTACTCCTTTGTCCCAGAGTAGCTGGCAATTGCTTTTTCTGTTTATTCTTTTCCATATGTTGCTCATTTCCTTTCCTAAGCGGGAGCCTTTTGAGTCTACATAAATCCCATTTATTAATTTTTTTCTGTTATATTTTAGACAGTTTCCATTCTGTTCAGAAAGGGTTTAAGTATGGCTACATCTTTAAGACTTTAATTATACCCTTGAAGAATATTTTTCTTTCAGCAGATTAAGCCATTTCAGTATCTAGATCTTCAACACATTTTTCTTTTAATGCACTCAGTGTGCACCTAGATTAAATCCGCATGTGAGTATTCAGTGCTCCCAGTGCATTTGTTGGAGGGGCTATCTTTTCTCTAGTGCAGATCTTTGAAGACTTGATCAAAGATCATCTGAGTGAGCCTGGATTATTTCCTTATCTGCTTTACCATTCCATGGATTCATGTTTGTTTTCATACTAGTACTATGCTTCATCTTTTCCTACATTACAAATCTGTTACCATAGATTTGTAATGTAGCTTGTGACCTGGAATTGGAATTTCTTTTGCTTTCTTGCTTTTGCCCAGGATTGCTTTTTCTATTTGGTGTCACTTCTGCTTCCATATAAATGTTATGATTATTTTCCTAGTTCTGTGAAGAATGTCACTGATATTTTCATGGGGATTGCATTCATTCTCTCAGTTTGGGTTGTATGGCCATTTTTAAAATAATATGCCTATCAGGAATAGAGTCTGTTTTAGCATTTTCTATCATCTGCTTCAAACTCCTTTTACAAAGCACGATAGGTGTCTTTCACTTCTTAGTTTACACAAATAACTATTTAATCTGATTTGAAACTACTGCAATGGCATTGGTTTCTTGACTTCTTTGTGTTCATCATTGTATATAGGCTCATTGTTTATTTTTGTGTGTTAACTGCAATCTGCTACTTCAGAGAATTTATTAGTTCTGGTAGAATTAAGGTGAAACTTTGTTGGGACATTTATGCATAGAATCATTTTGGCTGAAGAAAATAATCAAAGTAGAAGATATATTGATTTCATCTTTTCCTACTCATATTTCTTTTATTTTTCCACTTGTCTGATTGCTTTGGGTAAAGTTTTGAGTAAGATATTGAAAAGGATTGATGAGAGTGAATAAACTATTTTTTTCCTGATTTTAGGCAAAATGCTTTCAGCATTTCCCCATTTAGGATGATACTGGCAGTGCTTTTGTCAGAAAAGGTTTTCATCAACTTGAGGTAATAACCTCTTATTCTGTTGTTGTTTGCTAAACCATAAATGAGTTTTAGAAGCCATCAAAGCTTTTTTTTTTCAGAACCAGGGATTGACCTCAGGCCCTTGCTCTTGCCAAGCAAGTGCTCATTCTACTGAGCTATTTCCCTGGCCTGCCTTCAAAGCTTTTATAAATGGATGTTTCTTCATCTAGGATGTGATCATGTAGTTTTTGTTCCTGATTCTGTTTAGGTGGTGTATTAAATATTTTGATTTAGATTTGTAGAGCCGTCCTTGCATATTGGGAATGATGAAAATTAGGTCAGAGTGCATACTTTTAATAACTCTAATTATTAACTATTATCTTTCAATCTCAGTATGTTTTTGTAATTTCAATGATTTTTTTCTCATTGATTTCTAGCTTCATTGCAGTATGATTTCATAATACACATGGGATAAATATGATATTTTTGTATTTACATAAGCAAACTGTATGCCTTGATATGTAGTCTATGATAGCAAAAGCTCTGTGTGTTCCTGAAAAGAACATATGTTCTGCTATGGTGATGAACAATCAGTAGATTGCTATCAACTCCATTTGCTCAAAGATGTTTCAACAGAGACATTTTTTGTTAATTTTTGGCCTAGTTTTTCTGTTTGAGAAAGTTGGAGGTTGAAATTCACCTCTACAAATTTATTGATGCTTATCTGATGTTTTATGTCTCTGTAGTATTTGGTTTATGAAGTTGGGTTCCTTAACACATGTTATCTCATCAGACTGAAGTGACCCCTTTATCAGGATGCTGTGATCTTTCCTTGTTTCTTCTGATTAATGTTGTCTTGAATCCTACGTTCTTTGAAAAGAGGATTGCTGCTTTTTGTTTTCGGGCTTCCATTGCATGAGAAACATATTTTCTATTTTTTAACTTATAATCTATCTTTTTCTCATACCTATCTTTAATATAGCATGAAAATATCATAGGATGACTAGGGGAGATGTATGTGTCTTTTTAATTCATTTTCTATTTTTTATTTTTGGTGGAACCAGTGATTGAACTCAGACCCTTGCGCTTGCCAAGGAAGCACTTATTCTACTGAGCCATCTCCCCAGCCTGCATGTGTCTTTTTTAATGACACAGAAAAAGTGATGAGTTAAGACTACAATATTTACAGAACAAAATAAATTGAAAATAAGTTAGTTCAAAAGCAGTGTGTCAGATAAGCAAGAGTTGTGGTTTTACATAACAAAAGTAGAAACAGAAGAACACTAGAAATAACAGATCTTTGCTAATAATGATACTTTGAATATTAATCACTGTGTAAGGTCATTAAAAAAGAAGTGACTTTGTCTTTTTAATGAGTTTCTTTCAACAAAATCTAATATTATTTGAAATCATCTATGAAGCATACAAAATTTAAGAACATTATTCAATTTTTAAAGTAGAAAAAGGAAAAAGGGTAGAAAAGAAGCTGAGCTGACATTTGAGAAATACAACAAAAACTAGAAAACTGAGTTGAAAATCAGGAGAGTAGATTTCTTGCCTTGCACGTGTAAGGGTCTAGGTTCAATTCTTAGCAGCGCTCGTAGGCACACACACAAACATACACACACACACACATGGACGTACATATACAAAGTAAATTTCACAAGAAGCATGGATTCCATAATGTGAAAACTCAAAAACAGTAGAAACTTAAAAACAGTTGGATCTCAAAAATCTGATAGGTTCAGGACTATTAATATATTCATGTTTCAATTACAAATCTTTGTATTAATATAGATATAAAAGAAAGTCAAATTTTGTTCTACATAGGTGGAGTTAGCAGCAAGGAGAGTTATGTGGAAATGCTCATGGGATGTTTAGCAATGGTATCATTGAGATGTTTTAAAGATATTTCAGTCTCAATTTTATCTGAAAATTAGAAGTGGGAGTAATTACTTTTGCAGAATTATTACTTGGGTCAAATAATTTACCAAAGATTGAATCTGAAACTTAATTTCATGACAATTTTAGCTTGTGATGTCACTATGAAGACTAAAAGCAGGAGCTGAAGTGCTAAGTGACAAAGAAGCCAGCGTAACTTATAAATGTACAAGTGTATTTCTGGAAGTTTGACATTTGTGGGAAAGAACAAAATCTATTTAAGTTAACTGGGTCAGAGTTTTGGTTTGGGTTCCAGTAGTTATAAGCTATTATGCTTAGCAAATCTTTAAAGCAGAGGGAAGTGTCTTTGCGTGTGTCACTAAGACCAAGAAATATTGCATGTCATTTATGTTTATTAATCAGCAGATACTCAGTGTTTAAACTGCCATACATAACACAGCAAGCAAAATAGTTAGCATGCCCTACCTAAATCCACTTCTCTGAGCTTAATTATGCTATTTAATTACCAAGCTTAATTTGAAAATAATTGTTCACAGCAATTAAGTAAATGCCCTAATTTCATTAACAGATTTTCTAATTAGAACCTACAGCATAAAAGTGCTAATGTTACTTCATTAACTTTGATTTACTGTTGTTAATACTTTTTATGATTCTTTCATTCAAATCTTACACTGTGTTATAGGGTTAATTACTTTTGTTTCTTGCAAGTATCAAGGGGAATTTATTCATAAATTAAAATCTAGATATATTTAAATCAAAATTTGTTTTAACTTTTCACATTATGAGCATACTTAGAATACTTTAAAGCCCTATGATTGTAGAATAGTTTGATGCAATTAGTGAGAATTGTATTTGGCTTGCATTGAAAGCAAACAGGTTTTTCAAAATTGAATATGCTCCTTCACATATGGCATTCAGTTGTAAAACAGATACAAAAAGTAATTATAACACAAGCCATTATTGAATTTTTAAATTGGCAATTGTATAGAATGGGAAATGATTGAGGTTAATAGTAATATAATCTCAGATATCACATAACCAGCACAATATGTTAAGCAGGGTTTTACTAATAAGAAACTATGAATTGGTTAATTTTTCTATTATAGTTCCTGTTTTATAACATGCACAGATCTATCTTATTTTATAAGAAACTATTGCAAAAAGGCAAAGCAAAATTAAAAAGAAAACATGGAGGGGCCAGCGAGAGAGTTTAGAGGACTAAAGCACCTAAAGCTTAGGCAAGGTTAGGAAAGGCCAGGAACCAGGTTTCCATCTCTGGCACCATGTGCTATAGCAGCTCCACCTATAGAGTGGGCTGAAACAGCCAGAATCCTGGTGTAGTGGCACACACTTGCAATACCAACACTGGGGAGGCTGAAAACAGGAGAACCTCCATGAGTCCAACCTGCAGCAACCAAATATATTTAAAGAAAGGAAAATACGCTAATTTTTAAATTGGTGATAATTTAGGCCTTGATAAGATGGTAAATGTTGAATATTATTGGTACACACACATTAACAATGAGGCAGAGACCAGAGATTTCTGGTCCAATTGCACTCTGTGTGTGTGTGTGTGTGTGTGTGTGTGTGTGCGCGCGCACCCTATATGATGGTTTGCTGTTAGTATCCTTGTCAAATTAGCTTTCACCTTGTGCATAAGCATAAATCATAACTACAGTAACTAATTCTCTAAGTAGAATAAATGATATTATATGCCTTGCCACTATTTAAAAATCATAAATACAATATTCTTTGAATTCAGTACCAGGGCTCGGGGAGATGGCTCAGTGGAATAAGCGCTGGCAAGCACAAGGGCCTGAGTTCAATCCCCGGTTGCTCCAATAAAAAAAAAAAAAAAAAAAAAAATTCAGTACCATTTTAGTGTACTTAGTATTCCATTCAAAACTACAAAAAGAAAGCAATCAAAGAAAAAAGACAAAATACAGCTTTAAAAAAGATCCTGTGCTTATTTTATTTGTATAAGAAATAGATGACTTCATTTTTTCCAATAATCAGATTAGCATATAAGAAAGAAAGAAATATTTAGATTCAGTTCAGTGAAGTAACAAAAAGAGGAGGAGCAGGTAAATAATATCTATGACAACTAATACATACACATACTCATGTACTTGTGCTTATCCTCACACCAAAACACTTTTTAACCGATGAGTACATGTTTGTGAATTTAATCCAACACATTATACTTGCAAGCTTAGTTATATATAATAATAAAAAGAGAGCATAGAATATGATTTTTCATGCCTTGTCAATCATTTTGCTAAACTTGATGTAGGTTTAAATAAATTTCATATTTCATATAAAATTAGACGAGGAAAATCTATAGAAATAGCTTGCACTAATCATTGTAAATAAATTAACTAAGGATCCCGCCTACACCCACCCAGTCAGAGAGACCCGCCTGAGGGCCTGAGACAGCGGACTGACTCTCACAGTCTCCTGGATACCACCCCAAGCCCTTCCAGCGACTGGGAATTTGCACCACGCACCGGGCTTCCAAGATCAGTGAGTGTGTGATGAGTCTGAGGGAGAGCCTTTGGCTTCTTCCCACGCGTGCTACCTGGATCCCTGCCCCCAAGCCCTCCAAGCTAGTGACTGGCCTGAAACCTTAGAACCCACTCACCAGCACATCCCCGGATTCCCTGCCCTAAAGATAGCTAAGTGAGTGGGAATTTCCCCAACTCCCTGGTCATCAAAGTTCAGTGAGTGGAGAACTCCAGGCCTGCCTTGCTGGAGAGACATTTCCCAGTGATCCCCTGTCCCCGTACCTGCGGACCAGACCCAGTGCAGTTCAGCCTGGAGTGAGATCTCCAGGCCCATAGCACCAGAGGGACATTTCCCAGTGATCCCTGGTTCCATCCCATAGCCTGAGACCCAGTGCAGCACGGCCTGTGATTTTCCCAGCCTTCTGTGGTTCTGGCCATGTCCCAGAAACCAGCACAGGTTGCCTGACCCAGCACAGCCTACCTGGTGGAAAAGAACATCCACTATCCTTTTGGGAACCCAGCAGACTCACCAAAGAGAGCAACCTGCCTGGGACAGGAGGTCCGACTCCAGCAACATCCTGGAATGAATTAACAGATACAGCAGCAAAGGAACAACAAAAGAAAGGTATAGAGGAAATCAGATGAGAAATAATTCCTTAAATAAAAAAGAAATATATGAATACATAGTATCTGAAATAAAGAATCAAATCCAGTAACATTGGGTGGAAAAACTATGCTCACCCAGAAAAAGTGCATAAAGCACTATTCCAGCTACAACGTATGAATTAACAGCATCTGAAGAAAAGAAACAATAGCAGAAAGGTCATGAGGAATTCAAAGCAGAAATAATTTCGGAAATCAGAAAAGAATTCTTTGAAAAAAATATTTGAAATCAGAGCATCTAAGATACAGAAACAAGTCTGGAAATATATAGCAAGTTTCTTCCAACTTGGAAGAAACACTGCAGAAAAATAATTAATAATTACCTCTAAAGAAGACATGGATAAAAAAATTGAGGAGATCAGAAATATGATGGATTCCTTGAATGAGCAATACAGAAAAGAAACAGAATGCGTGAAGCACAGTGAAAGAGATATAGAAGAACAAAAAAATCTCAATCAAGAGTCTTCAAAACCGTCTGAGTGAAAGTGAAGAGGAGTTTCAGATCTTAAAGATGCCACTGCAGCTAGTAAAAAGGTGAGAAAGGATCTCTTAGCAAACAATGAGAATGCAGGAAAAAATGATCCATCACCTGCAAGATAATGCCAGGACGAACAATGTGACAATAATTTGTATCAGTGAGAATGAATGAGTCAATACAAATGACATAAAAAGAATTTGGGGAGAAATAATTGCAGAAATTGTTAGCTGTTCTGATATATACGAGGAAACAATCCAACATTCAGGTCACCAAAGTATACAGAACACCAAATAACTTCAACCCAAGTAGAAACACACCGAGACATATAATGGTTAAGATCCCAGAAACCCAACACAAAAATAATATAGTGAAAGCTTCTAGAGAGAAGAAGCACATCACATTCAAAGGAAAACCCATCAGAATTACAGCCAAATTCTCTACACAATCCATGAAGGCAAGGAGCAGAGTTCTTCAAGTCCTGTTAGAAAACAAATTCCTGCCCAGACTATTATTCCCTGCAAAACTCTCCTTCAAGTTCGATAGAGAAGTGAAATACTTCCATGACAAAGAACAGCTAACAAATATCATGATGACAAAGCCATCCCTTCACAGGCTGCTGAAAGATGCTCTAGAGAGAGACCACAATGACCAGAACTCCATGAATGAGAATGGAAGGAACCCACTAAACAGGACAGACAATTAAACACAGGATATATAGGAGTAAACAACAGCAGATAAATAACATGGTCAAAATAAGTCAACACATTTCAATTATAACCATCAATGTAAATTGACTCAATTCAGCAATTAAGATAACTAGACTGGCACAGTGGATTAGGAAACAAAATCCAACAATATGCTGTATACAAGAAACACACTTAACTCAAAAGCACATTCATAGCCTCAAAGTCAAAGGATGGAAAACAGTACTACATGCCCCAGCACCTCAAAAAAAAGCAGGAGTAGCATTTCTGTTTTCTAACAGTGTCAACTTCAAACTAAGAAGGATCAAATGAGACAAAGAAGGCCACTATATATTGGTCAGGGGAAAAATACAAGAGGAAGAGGAAACACTCATATATATCTATGCACCACACACAGGAGCACCCAAATATGTAAGACAAGTCTTAATGGACATGAAAAAGGTAACATCCAATAACACAATCTTATCAGGAGACCTTAAAACACCCTTATCTCAAAAAGATAGATCAACCAGGCAAAAAATTAGCAAGGAAG
Organism: Ctenomys sociabilis; assembly: GCA_004027165.1. Taxonomy (NCBI): domain Eukaryota; kingdom Metazoa; phylum Chordata; class Mammalia; order Rodentia; family Ctenomyidae; genus Ctenomys; species Ctenomys sociabilis. The sequence continues at coordinate 58,157 of PVKA01011422.1, forward strand.
TCGCAGAACTAAACCAGAGCTTGGAACAAATGGACCTGGTGGACATATACAGAATGTTCCACCCAACCACAGCTGAATACACATTTTTTTTCAAATGCACAAGGATCATTTTCCAAAATAGACCACATACTAGTCCAGAGGTCATGTGTAAGTATGTGCAAGAAATTCAACAATATCTATAATTCAATGAATAGATGAAAGCAGTTCTTACAGGGAAAATCATAGGTATGAACTGACACAGTAGGAAAACAGAACAAGAGCAAATTAGCACCCTAATGTTTCACCTTCAACAACTAGAAAAAGAAGAGCAAACAAAACCCAGAGCTCAAAGATGGGAAGAAATCATAAAGATCAGAGCGAAATTCATTCAATTGAGGTGAAGAAAACAGTTCAAAGAATCCACAAATCAAAAAGTCGGTTCTTTGAAAGACTAAATAAAGTTGATAAGGCTCTAGCCAACCTCATCAAAAAGAGGCAAGAAAAAATTCATGTACATGCAATAAGGAATGAAAAGGGTGAAATCACAACAGACCCTACGGAAATTCAGAAGATTATCAATAGTTACTTTGAGAATCTTTACGCTCACAGAATAGAAGACACAGAACAAATGGACATATTCCTCGAAAGGTACAAATTACCAAAACTGAATCAAGAAGATATAGCAACTCTCAACAGCCAAGGAAATATGAAACATAATAAAAAGCCTTCCGATAAAAAAAAGTCCAGATCCTAATGGATTCACAGCTGAATTCTACAAGAAATTTATAGAAGATACAATCCCTACACTGCACAAACTCTTCCATGAAATTGAAAAGGCAGCAGTCCTCCCAAAATCATTTCTGAAGGCAAGTATAATACGGATTCCAAAACCAGGGAAAGACACAACCAAAAAGGAGAACTACAGGCCAATCTCCCTCATGAACATAGATGCAAAAATACTCATCAAAATGTTGGCAAATAGGATACAGCAAATCATCAAGAAGATCATATACTATGACCAGGTAGGATTCATCCCAGGTATGCAAAGACGGTTCAATATTCAAAAATCTATAAATGTAATACACTATATTAATAGACTGAAATCTAAAAACCACATGATCATCTCAATTGATGCAGAGAAACCTTTTGACAAAGTCAAACATTCATGCATGTTCAAGGTCCTACAGAAAATTGGAATAGATCAACTGTACCTCAACTTGATAAAAGCCATCTATGACAACCCAAAAGCTAATATAATCTAAATAGGGAAAAACTGAAATCTTTTACTCTTAAATCAGGTATAAGACAAGGATGTCCTCTATCACCTTTCCTATTCAGTATACTCTTGGAATCATTAGGAACAGCCATTAGAAAAGAGGGAGAAATAAAAGGAATAAGAATAGGTAGAGAAGAAGTTAAATTATCACTATTTGCAGATGACATGATACTTCACTTGAAAGACCCAAAAATTCCACCAAGAAACTGCTACAACTGATACAGAGATTCAGTAGCATAGTGGGATACAAAATCAATACTCAAAAGTCAGTAGCATTCTTCTACACAGATATCAAGCACATTGAAAGTGAAAGAATAAAAACAGTATCTTTTACAAGAGCTTGGCAGAAATTGAAAAATCTTGAATTCACTTATCCAAGGAAGTCAAAGATCTTTTCACCGAAAATTACAACACCCTAAGAAAAGAGATTATAGAGGATTTCAGAAAACGGAAAGATAGTCCATGCTCTTGCATAGAAAGAACCAACATCATGAAGATGGCCATACTCCCAAAACTGATGTACAGATTTAATGAAATCCCTATCAAACTGCTACCAACACACGTCCCAGACCTAGAGAAATTGTTCCTAAAATTTATTTGGAACCACAATCTTGGCCAATAAAGACAAGGCAGCAGGTATCACAATTCCTGACTTGAAATTATACTACAAAGCCACTGTAATAAAATCAACATGGTACTAGCAACAAAATAGCCCTGAGGATCAATGGAATAAATTAGAAGATGCAGAGACATGTACAAACACACTCAGCCATCTGATCTTCAACAAGGGGGCCAATCATACTTACTGGAAGAAGGAGAGCCTCTTTAACAAATGTTGCTGAGAAACTTGGCTTTCTACATGCCGAAAACTAAAATTTGACCTAGCTCTATCACCATGCGCTAAGTTAAAGTCAAAATGGATTAGAGATATAAACATCAAAGCAGAAACATTTAATCTCCTGGAAGAGAAAATAGGAGGAACTCTTGAAGACATAGGGGCAGGTAAACAGTTCATGAACAAATATATACTCTCACGAGAAACACTGGAAAGAATCAACAACTGGGATCAACTCTTCTTGAGGAGTTTCTGCATGTCAAAAGACATTGTCAACAAAATGAAAAGATAACCCACAATTTTGAAAATATCCTAGCTAATAAGCAATAAGACAGAGGTCTGCTGTCTAGAATATATAAAGAACTAAGATATAACAAGGCCCTCAAATTTAAAGACCCAATTCAGAAATGGGCATCTTAGATGAACACACACTTCTCAGAGGACGAAGTTAAAGAAGTGAATAAATACATGAAAAAATGTTCCACATCGCTAACTGTGGGAAAATCAGGACCGGTTTAGAGATAAGGAACTCGGGCCCACTCTGACTCATAACATAAAGAAATCCTCGTTTCTAGGGAACTTAAAGGGTAGGGCGTTGGAATGCCAAGCCCTCTGAGAAGGACAGGTCCTTCCCCTTTGTTCTCAAAAGAAGCAGAGTGTTCTTGTTTGAGTTTCAGAGGAAGTGGCTAGAGTCCAATAATAATTAACCCAAAGCTTGCTGAAACCAAAGTTGAAGTCAAAGCATTCTTCTCTCAAAGGTCGGGACGTTTCGACCGAGTAAATAGAG
>PVKA01011423.1:0-61017 GCA_004027165.1 Ctenomys sociabilis
GGGAAATGGGGTAGAGAGATAGAGAGGGAGGGAGAGGGGGAGAGAGGGAGAGATAGGGAGGGAGAGAGATAGAGAGGGAAGCAGAGTGGGAGAGAGGGGGAGAGAAAAGGAGGGAGGGAGGGAGAGCGAGACAGGTAGATAGAAAGGGAGAGATAGAGATAGATAGACAGAGACAGACAAAGAGGGAGAGAGAAGAGACAAAGTGGAGAGAAGAGAGGGGAAGAGAAAGAGAGAAAATAGTCTTCTAGAAAGAAATCACATTTTATTAGAAAGGAGTCACTAGATACAGCCTACATTTAAGGGATAGAGAGGACATAAGGACATGAGTGCCAGAAGATTAGAGATCATCTTTTATATACAATGTATATATATTAGGGAAGGGCTCTACAGAGTGTTCAGGGTCTCACTACTAGATCAGACTTGTAGTGATCTGCCTGTCTTCAGCCTCTCGAGAACTGGGATTACGGGTGCCCAACACCACACTCAGTCTCAATTTTCAGCTCAGTGTACCCTGGGGGCAGGGCTGGCATAGCAGGCCCAGGGATTGAACCTCCGGCCCCTGTGCCTTCTTGCAGGTGCTTTAATCCACTGAGCTATTTGGCCAGCCTTCAGATCATCTTAAAGTGGTCCTAACTCAGAGTCTCTATGAAGGTGAACTGAATTAAAACATGAAGAGTATTTAAAGTAGAACACAGCCCTGTACAAGTGGGTGCTTCTTGTGCTGTTCCTGCCGCTGTGACCAGGCTAAAGCAGGAGATAGTGCATTTACTCTCTAAAGGAGCCATGATAAACATTTCAACTTTGCATAGTGAATGTTCTCTGCTGTGTATTGTCCATACAGGTAGTTTTCAGAGCATGTGTGTATGTGTGTGTTTGTTGTTTTTGTAATTTATACTGCTTTAAAATGTGAAGCCCGAAGCTGGGCGTGGTGGCGCATGCCTGTAATCCCAGCACTCGGGAGGCTGAGGCAGGAGGATTGTTGTGAGTTCAAGACCAGCCTGAGCTACAAAGTGAGTTTAAGGCCAGCCTGAACTGCATAGTGGGACCCTGTCTCAAAAAGACAAAAAAAAAAAAAAAAAAAAAAAAAAAAAAAAAAAAAAAGTGAAGCCCGCTCTTAGCATTAGAATGCTACCAAAAGAGCCTGCGGATCGTATGCTGCTAATTCTCAGTATTAAGACACGAGTTGGAGGGCAGCAGAGACCCTGGCACTCGTCACACTGCGCAGCCCCTGTCACCTGTGTGCTGGGCTGAGCCACTGAAGCCCTGTACCAGAGGAACTTCACTCCACATGCAGGAGGAACAGCCAGAGGCTACAGGGAAGAAGCAAAACAGAAGTAAATAAACTAAGGCAAAAGATAGGCATTTGGATATCAGCTGTAACTGAACCAACACACGGTGTTCATCTGGGCAAAAACCATTTGATCTACAGGACCCAAGAGAAAATTTCATCCTGGTTTTATATTCAATTCTAAAGACCAGATTTTGGCAAAGGTTGCTTGGGACCCAGGTCCTGAGGATCGGTGGAATAGATTAGAAGATGCAGAGGTCTCAACAAACATACCCAGCCACCTGATCTTCGACAAAGGGGCCAAAGATAGCCTGTTTAACAAATGGTGCTGGAAAAACTGGCTTTCTACATGCCAAAAACTAAATCTTGACCCAGCTCTATCACCATGCACTAAGTTAAACTCAAAATGGACTAAAGATCTAAACATTAAAACAGAAACACTCAATCTCCTGGAAGAGAAAGTAGGAGGAACTCTTGAAGACATAGGGGTAGGCAAAGAGTTCATGAACAAACATGTATTCGCACGGGAAAACTTGAAAGAATTACAAACTGGGAGCAACTCTTATTGAGAAGTTTTTGCACACAAAAGAAATTATGAACTAAGTGAAAAGGCAACCCACAGATTTTGAAAAAATATTAACTAATAAGCACTCAGACAAAGGTCTTCTCTAGAATTTATAAAGAACTAAAATACATTAGGGCCCTCAGAATTTAAAGACCCAATCCAGAAATGGGCATCTGAGATGAATACACACTTCTCAGAGGATGAAATTAAAGAAGCGAATAAATATATGAAAAAATGCTCCACATCAATTGCTATCCATGAAATGCAAATTATCTCACTCCAGAGAGATAACATCTCACTCCAGAAAGAATGGCTATCATAAGGAAATCAACCAACAACAGATGTTGGAGAGGATGTGGGGAAAAGGGAACACTTCTCCACTGCTGGTGGGAATGTAGACTGGTGCAACCATTGTGGAGATCACTGTGGAGACTCCTCACAAAAGTAGAACTGGAAATCCCATTCAAGACAGCTATACCCCTACTGGGAATTTTCCCAGAGGAAATGAAAACATCATATCATAGTGATATATGTGTACCTATGTTTATAGCAGCACAATTTGTGATATTGAAATCTTGGGAAGAGCCAAGATGCCCGTCACATGAGGAACGGTTAAAAAAAGATGTATTTTTATACAGTGGAGTATTACTCAGCTATAAAGAATGATAAACTTGAAGCATTTATATTTAAGTGGATGCCACTTGAACATATACTCATAAGTCAAATAAACCAGACCCACATGTGCAAATATCATATAGTCTCCCTAGTATAAGAAATCAAAAGAATAAATACAAATAGAAAGGTATAACACAACTAAAAGGAAAGTGAGAACTTGAAGATTGGACAATGAGGAGAGGGTAAGGAGAAAAGCTGGGAAACAGGACCGGGACAAAGCCATACATTTGTACACACAAGATGAGTAAGGCAAAGATCCCAAGAAACAACAGCAGGTTTTTGAAAGTAGCCATTAAATGGTAGGATTCTCAACCCGACTATCTATATGTGCTGTGACCTATGAACCAAGCAACTGCACTGAAGATAGCAATGTGTAACAGAAGGGTCATGCTTGAAATACCTGTCATTCTGGTCTGTTAAATACATGGTATTATCATACCATCTCACAAGTAAAAGTTTTTCTTCTTTTTTTTTTTTTTTTTGGTAATAAATGAAAAGAAAAAGTACACAAGGAAAAAAAGTTACAAGACTATTCTGCTACAACGCTGTATATGCATAGATTTCTAAATTTCTGTGTAATAAAATATGTATGGTACTACTTTTTTTCCTCATATTCTGTAAGAACTTAATAGTCGATACATCAATACTTGATAGAAAATGTCTGTTCCACATTATGCCTAAGATAATTGATATTTAGACAGATTGTGAGGGTAAACTGAACTGCCTATGTTGCAGGGTAATAATCAGCTTCTCTTCTGGATATTTAACAATCTAAGTTTGCAGATCAAAAATTGGAGAAATGGAAGGGCTGCAAGGTCAGTCAACATTTTGGCCCTATCCTTTCACATTCAGTGAAGATTCAGGACATAGGAGAACCTGTACTGTAACATCATGGAACTCAGTTGTGCCCCAAATTTTCTGATCAAGGAGATTATGGAGCAATAGAGGAATGGGATCAATGATCTATAGTGTGCCTAAGGAGAGTCACATGGAGAGAAAACTTTCTCTCAGGCTTTCACAGAGAGCAAATTGGGCAAGCAGTGGTTGTGATTCATCCACATGGCTGACACTGACAAAGGATCTACAAACTGAGGTACAGGCTTACAGGACAAATTCTGAGGGGACTTAACTGACCTCATCAGATACAAAAGTTACACTTTTTGTTCTATGAGTCTTGCTTCATTTTGGTCTTAATCATCCAGCAGAGAAGTATAAAAATGAAGTATATAAAGTAAAACCATAATAATATGCTGAGCTGTAAATCACTCTAGTCAACAACTTCTGTGGATAACCCACTACTATTGTGGAATGCTGGACTGTGTTGGAGTGTTTCACTGAATTCAAGCATCTGTAATAATTGAATGACAATAGAATACCCACCTCTAACAGGACTAAACAAAAACAGGGGGATCCAAAGGAAGGACTATTCTGTATTTATATATACAGAACAGTTAGGCTAAATATGCAGCTACTTTCATATAATTCTATGAGAAGAAAGATTTGCACTAATAGTATTTGGACAGGATATCCTGTCTGCTGCTTGTACTATAGATAACCACTAGGAAGATAACAATGCAAAAAGTATTAATTATTGAAACTCTACTATAATTTGGCTTTTAAGAAAAAGATAGGTATACAGTTACATTCTCAATTCAATGAATAGAGAGATCTGCTCTAACAGTGTTTGTAAATAGAATATCATGTCTGCATCTTGTACAACAAATAATCACTAAGAAAACAATGAACACTGTATTAATTATTGAATCTGTTCTAATAATTTGATGTGAAACTGTTGCATTGCTATTTGTTCTTCAATAAAATTATGGAAAAAAGAAATGTTTGCCCACAGAAGCCTTCGTTCCACGCTCCTAGTGGAGCCCGGAGTTTAGAAGGGTCTGTGTCATCATGTGTTAGAGCATACCAGACAGCATCTCAGCTTGCACAAAGCCCTGGTACTAGAAACTACAATCATAATCACCTCTGTTTACTGACATCAGGGTAGGGGTCTGTTGATCCAAATGGTCAAGACCATGGAAACTCTTCCTTTTCCCCTTTTCCACCCACCTAAGACTCTGTAAGCAGTACTGAAGAACTTATACTCTGGGGTCACAGGGATGTGAGCCCTAAATTCTGGGACTACAAATTCCATTCCTACTCCATCAGAAAGATGAAGCAGCCTTTAGCGGGAGTTGAATGAAGGCTACACGGAAGGGTTAGTTCTGTCACCTGAGCTGAAAGAAGCCAGCCAGCTGCAGTGCTCTTCTTGAGAAAAGTGTCCATGCCCAGCAAGGCAGACGCACCACCTCTCAGGGAGCCTCAGGCCCAACTGCTCTCTCACCTTGCTAATTTAATGGACTCTTCAAAGAGCGGGTCTGACATTGTAAGTCTTAGGGGTTCCTAGCAGCAGCCCTGGATGATACTGGCTCACAGGCCCTGCAGAAAGAACCGCAAAGCCACCCAATCCTCGAGTATTCCGAGGCTATTTTGTCAACTGTGAAGTAGAAAGAACACGTACCATACCAGTGAGGCCTAAAAGCCATAACTGGACACGAGTAATAGTCTGGGGGCCACCAGCAGCTCAGAGGGAACAGCAATAAACCCAGTGAGCTCTAGGCTCAAGATGCCTCTGCTCCATCCTTTGGGACCATGGGACAACTACAGCTGCAGGAGAAAAGAGAGCTTGCTATCACCAGCACCTGACTCCATTTCATTTTATCTTGGATTTCCTGATGATCCCTAAACTTACTGTACTTGGGTTATAGCCATTAAACGTGTCCACAGAGGAGGGAAGGTCCAGTGGAATGAATGATTCCCCCAACCTCCATACACGCCTACAAGGCACTGTCTGAGACAGAGGAAACAATTCTACTAGATCTGGGTCATCAGCTGATGCTAATCTGGACGACTTGCACCCAGGCTGTCATCATCCTTCACTGTGCCGTTGTTCCTCTGCAAGCTGCTCCCACTGATCCAGCATGATCCTCCGGCATTAACAACTTTCCCTGGGAAGCCGCAGTTGGAAACACTGCACAGATACGGTCACACCAGGATGTCAGCCTGCAGTCTCTTGGCCTTTCCCACGTTCCCAACTTGCATTAAAACTGTCATTTTGAATGCCTAACGTGTAAGTCATGTCAGTCTGTTGCTTTACTCTATTTTGTATTGAAAGAAAAAAAGAAAAAAACCAGACTGTGTGAGTTTTTCTAATTTTTTAAAAAAATTTTTATTCATTTTAAAGAGCAAAAAAGATAAAGAGCAAAGCTTCAAAACAGGTTAGTAGGACAGTTATAATAATTAATACATTGCATATTGTTGTCTGTATAGTAGTTCTTCAGAGGACAAGATGCAGACATGATATCTTGTCTAAACACTATTAGTACAAACCATTTTTTTCATTGAACTAAGAGAAAGTAGGTGTGTGAGTTTTAAAGGTGAGGTTTATTTCATTTTTCTGTTCCAGAAGTTCAAGGTCGAGGGTGCTCACTGATCATGGCCCTCCATTGGTGCATCCCTAAGGTGGCGCAGGGCATTGCAGGGTGAGACACAGGGAGTGCGTGTGTCCCCCCACCTCCTACAGAGCCAGTATCATTTAACCATGAGAGCAGCCCTCCTACCCCCTCAATCTTAATCACCTCCTAAAGCTTAAACTTAATTCTGAATTTCAGAATTCCATTCCCAACCTCTTAATACCTACAATAGAGAACAGACTTCAGCACACACATTCAAACCACAGCTCTTACTGGTTCTGCATCAGAAGCCCCTCAGGTGAGGCAAACAGACCTCCTTAAGCAATTTCTGTGAGCACCGAAAAATAGCTTCTGTGCTTATCTCCTAGATAACCAAGATTTCTGTGCCCAAATTCCACCTAGACATTCTCCTGGCCACTAAGATAACACCTGAGGAAAGCTGGCATGGACTCCTGAACTTCATCTGGTCAGAAAATTTTCAAATGGCACAATAAACACGCAAGCACTCGCAAACTATGCATAGATACTGCCCATGTATGATTATAACTGTGATCATCATTGGCAACTTTTGTTTTATGATAGCATTACCTTTTACCTTTTAATAAGTACAGTTCTACGTCATGAAAATACAGGATGAATGACCATTTAATGCTTTTAAGATACCTAAAATCTAAGGGTAGTAGAGGTACAAAAATGAAAAGCTGGGGCCAGGGAAATGGCTCAGTGAAATAAGTGCTTCCCTGGCAAGCACAAGGGCCTGTGTTCAATCCCTGGTTCCACCAAAAAAAAAAAGAAAAAAAAAAAAAAGAAAAGAAAAGCTACAAGGCAATAGGAGGTACAGTGACAACTGCTATGTGAGGTGAATGATGGTGGTGTGGAGAAAGGGCAAATATCAAAAGGACTGTCTTGAACTTCAATCCTGCCTGTGGAGACACTTTTCCACCAATGCCACTTCTGAGTAAAAATCATATTATATACATGGAGTCTCCCAATGCTCATTTATTTCCTTCTTACCAGGGATAGGCTATCCAGAGAGGAGCAGGAAAGATATGACTCCTCTTCATGATCTTTAATCAGCTGTGAGAGAAGACGCAGAGATGGATACATTCCAAAGGCCTTCCTCTTGGGAGCTGCACACACCCCACATCATCTTGCTAATTCCTGCCACCTTTGTCAGGATGCCAGCCCTGGGTCTTCCGTCACCACTCTCAGCATTCCCCTACACATCTGTGACTACACTCTCTCCTCGTACTGTTAAATTCCTCAGTGGAAAGCAGCATTCATATGAAACAGGCTCCAGTACAAGCCCAGCCCAGGGAAGTGGGTGGAGGGACGGAGCCTCCCTTACACGCCTGGCCTCAGAGCCGCTTCCAGACCTACAGCTAATGCTTCATAAAAGAGCAATTTCTGTGCCTCAGTGCTGATGGCCTGCCCAGAGGCCATGACCTAAGCGTGCGGCTGGTTCCAAGTTCTCCAGATGTTCCTGATCCCATTTGGAACACACATGCCAGAACCCCGGGAAGCAGCAGCCTTTCATAAAAGTGGTTATGACTCGGTGGTCAGGTGGGAGCCATCTGAGCAGGCACCACCCTCCCCACCGCAACCCTCATGCTTGCCAGGGAAGCCTGTCACTCACAGTTCTAGGGGAGATTCTCCCACAAGGGGTTACCTTGAACATGCTGAAGCAAGCATTTGTGAGCACCCAGAGAACACCTGCACAGGAGACCCCTGCCAAGGCAGGCCTGGCGGGGCAAGGGAAGCTCCTCACCCTCCTGGCTGCAGACTGTGAGAGGCACCTGGGGCTCTCAGTGTTACCAGAGGGAAACACTTTCTCTAGCGTGCCCCTTTGTCAAGAGGGGCCTTCCTCCAGTGCTATACATGTAAACCTCTCTCTTCAGCAGCCCCCACGTATAGAATTCTAGGTTTCTTTCTCTGGATGACCAGTGTGCTGCATTGTGTTGTGGAATGTACCCTGGGCCACAGGTCAAGAGTCTGGCTTTCATGTGACTTACCTGATAGATGTGTGAGCTTAGGCAAGTGATGGGAAGGAACTCTGTGGCTCCAGGTTTCCCTACTATCTTGGTTACTTTTTCTTCATAGCTGGGACAAAATACCCGACACCAAGAACTAAGGAAGGAAAGGTCTATTTAGCTCATAGTTAGAGATTTCAGTCCATACTCAGCTGGTTCCAAGGCAGACGGCTGTTTGCAGATTACCCGCCCCAGGTCAGGGGTAGCACTCCACCATAATCCCAGCACCGGATCATGAATTAATCATGAACTCTAGAAGCCACATGGTAACTGCAGGAGGCCTTGTGGGGACACCTACACACACCATAACACCCTCCAAAGGATGGAGAGAGTGAGCTCTATGGTCTTGGCCACTCCCTTGAGCTGTCATAGTGAGCGCAGCCACCTTTTCATGTCCCACTCCCTGCCCTCCAGCTCGGCTCAGTCTTGGGCTCCGCAAGCTCAAGAGCATCTGGCAAAAGACTGGGGACAGGCAGAGGCGAACCTCAGAGCGAGCGAGGCGCCTCCGCCCGCTTCACCTCAGCAGAAAGCCCGCCATGGTGCTGGGAGTCTCGCTTCTCCCCCACTGACATGCGAGGGCCTGCCTCAGTTTTCAGCGGTTAGTGCCCCCTTTTGACCACAGAGGCGTCAGATTTGTCTGCCTGCCCCAGTTGCTGGGCCAATAAAAGTTCACTCAAATACTGTTGGGAATTCAAGGTGTTGGAAATTTTTCTTTCCATTAACCATTAGGTAATAGTTTACTGAGCTAAGGATTATGTTAATAATTCAAACAAAAGTTTAGCTCCCCTTTTACCAAAATATTGGCTCTTATATTGCTTTCAGCTTATTTCCACAGTTATGAAAGATCTTCTCTGATTTATGTATGTTTTATTCCAAGATCAAATATGAGTTCTAGACTATCTATAAAGTTTTAAGAACTTTATAGTGTACTTTATAGAGTTTTGGGAAACTTGAGGACTTTATAGGACATTTTGAGAATTTTATAGATAATGGTCTGAAAGTGCTCTGAGAATCTTTTCTCATTATTTTTCTTACATGCACTTAACCAGTTAAGATACCTCAGGCAAGAACTTCACAATCTTCACCTACCATTTCATATGTTTAAGAAATTGATCATCTAATGAAATTATAAAATATTTTAATAGTTTTAGCTATTATTAATATATAATCAAAATAATAAAAGTAATCTAAACTGTTATATAAATACATATATAACACAAATATATGAAGTGCATATAGATAATTTAATATACATAAATTATATTAAAATATGATCACCTAAAATTCATAATCAGAATTGATTGCAAACTGTATTTATAAGCTATAAAGTTAGGAGAACTTGAATACATTGCAAAGTACTATGTGGATTTAGTAATCATGTGAAAGCTATCCTTTGGTTTAACTGGCCAGATGGAGCAATCCGAGGCCTGGGAGTTCAGCTGGGGTTAGCCTGCTCTCCGCCCTTGTGTCGGGGCTCTTGCCATTTCCTAGGTTGCAAAAGAGCACTGTATATGTTTAGAGTTTCTTCTTGTCAAATAGTCTATGGAGCTGACACTTATCCTTCAGCAGGTGCTAAATTTTGGCTCCCAAACTAATTCACTCAAGTACACAATTAATCTCTCCAGATTCTAATTGTGAGGAAAACCAAGACAGCCCCTTTAAAAATCAAATGAAGGGTTTACAGACTGTTACAGAGTATTTGCTATTCATCTCTAATTTGACATGCGTGTTTCCCATACAGTGAAGTCTCCCTAGGGTTTAGTATTCTGAAAACAATCTCTCCAGATTTGAACTTATACAATATATACATAAGTATAGAGGTATATGTAGTTGGAAAATTTTCTTTGCGTTCTCAGGCACTTTTTCTATTGCATGGGGCTCTGAACCACCCATGATGCTTTAAGAATATCTTTTAACAATTATGTTCATTCTCAGAGCTGCGTGAACTTCCTCTGAGCAACTTGGCGCATTGTGAGACTAAATTAGAAAGCAGGCCAGGGCATATTTCTTGGTATTCTGAACTGTTCTTGTGGGTAATTTACCACATACAGTTACACACTGAGAACACATCACCCTTAGATCAGTGCTTAGGGTCCTCACAGCACGGGCTAAGAGGTTCTTCTTAAGATGGAGAAACTGGGAGCAAGAATTATTTGTGTTTGTCATCTATGATCACTTCTAAATAGTCAGAGGAGAAAGAATCAGGTTGAGGAAAACTTGCACACCTGCAGCCAAGGCTCATTATCTGCTAAGGCTGGACTCTAAGGGCAAGCAGAATGGCGTGGCGGCCGTGTGCTTCTGCTTCAGCAAGGTGTATACGCTTAGAAGATCCACTTAAGCAGAGTTTGAGCTTATACATGCTGCTCAGCCCCATCTGCTCCATCTTTAGCTGCAGTGGGTGATTACATTTTCACTCACCAAATTTTTTTAGCTAATGCAATGGCATGAAAACCATAGACAGGAAAATTACTTTAAAAAAATTTCTTTTTACAATGTTTAATTCATTTTAATAGAAAAAAGATAAAATAGCAATGAAACGTTTCCAAACAGGTTAGTAGGACAGTTACAACAATTAATACATTGCATATTGTTGTCTTTGTAGCAGTTATTCAGAGGACAAGATACAGACATAACTTGTCTAAAAAATATTAGTACAAATCTTTCTCATTGAATTAAGAGAAAGTAGCTGTATATCTATCCTATTTTGTATATACATATATATTTTTTTTCCCACAACAAAATGACTCATCCAGATGGCTGACACTGACAAAAGATCCAGAACATGCTGTGCATGGTTCAAGAGTAAATCCTGAGGGGATTTGACTGACCTTATCAGATAGCAAAAGTTACGTTTTTAGTTACATAGGTCTTGCTTTAACTTGGTCTTAACCATCCAGCAGAAAAGTGTAACAATGAAGTATAAAAGGTAAAGCTGTATTAATATGCTAACAACTTTGACAATTGCCAGCTGTGCTGGTAACTCACTACTATTATGGACTATTGAACTATATTGGGTGATTTTGCTGAATTCAAGTACCTACAATATTTGGACTGTCAATATGAAAAGGTCCTTGAAAGACTTCTCTAAATACAGCTTCTCTAACAGCAATGAAATACCCATCTCTGACAAAACAAAACAGAAAAAGAGGATATAAGTTAAGTTTCTCACATCAATAATGATGCAGTTTCCCATCACAAACAAGCTCTTATAACTAATTCACTTGAATAGCAAAAAGTAATAAAGAGCTTGCTAATGGACTCCATGCTGGGCAGCCTACCAGGTGCTTGGAGTCTAGTAGGGACTAAGTCAGGAAACAGCCTGCACTAGGCAAGGAGACAGAGTTGGGTAGAGGAGCATTAGAATGTCACGTATCAGGACTCATGTTAGAAATGAGCTCCATGTTTCACAGAGACCAGAGAAGAGCTGGATAGGCCCAACTCCTCTGGTGGGTGCAGTCAGGCAAGGACTCCTGAAGGGGGTAATGGAGAAGCTGAGTTGTAAAGAAATAAAATAAAATGGAAAAATGAGAGAAGGAAGGAAAGACTATTCAGAGCACCAGAGCAAAGTGGGGAGAGGAGGAAGGAACAGAAAGTGAGTGTGCGCCAGTGAACTGTGTGCCCAAAGGCTGAGAACACGAAGGACTGCAAGGACAAGGTCAGAATGACACAAGTGGACTGAAGGGCAGCCCTGGAGGGAGATGAGCTGTGTGGAGCTCCTTCTTGCTGCTGGTTCTTACCATCCCTGTGCCCTTGGACTGTCTTCCTGGCCAGTTCATTGTTAAGTAAGGTCATGTGAGTGGTGATGACACTGGTTCAAAGAGTCACTGATTGGTCAGAGCACCAAATTGCTAAACTGGGTCCTAAAGCAGCAGTACTGTTCTAGGTGGGGAGGCACAGATCACCTGAGTTCCCTGTGGGACACAGCGAATGGCTCGACACCTCCTGCCCAGCCTGCCCTGTCTGGTGCACAGGTTGTGTGTGCTGGATTCATGAATCTGGAGCTGCTGACTCTACACAGTCACCTGCAGCCCAGACACAAAGCCTGCCCTGGCTTCCTCCAGAGGAGAAGGGCGGGGAAGAGCTGAATCAAGCAAGAACTCTAAGCCATGCTAAAGAGCTCGAGTCTCAGGCTGGGAACACTGGGGCTTTTTAAAGGTATCTAAATAGGGCTTTTAATTGGGTTTGTATGTTAATATCTGTCACTCTGATTGCAACTTAAAGAATGGCCTAGAAGGAATAACATAACAAAGTCCTGAACAGTAAAAGCTTGTTTAAGGATTTTACCCACCAGTTGCTCTCCTCAGTCCTGTTTTCTGAGAGTTAGTGTAGCAGTGCGTGGCTTTCAAGATACTGGAAAGCATTATAATAACATTTAATAGTGCTTAAATCTCATGTCTAACATAATCTCAATCTCAAGGAAATGAAATTAGCATTAGAGTTTGATAGCATCTTAATCTTTCTGATAAGCTCTAAATAAAGTGTCTTTGAATTTAAAGCTTCAGAATGAGGGGTCATTCTTTGAAATCTGATTACTTCAGATTCTGTGTCAGGTGGTCTGAAGCCAAATTATTACAGAAAGAGAAAGTAGATTGAGCCAGAATGCTTCATAATTTTCCTTCATTAGCAAGTTTTGCAGGCTTCACTGAATTTAATGAAAGAAGGACCAAGTAAATCAAGCCTGCTCTCCCTGGGGGAATGCTTTTTTTAAATCCTCTTGGACCTAAGCTTAGCTGAGTGGGTCAACATCCAAATAGCAGAGCATTGAGCTTAATTAAACTTTTCTGTGGTTCCCCCTTCATTTCTGTGACTGTGTTTAGCCTTCGGGACCATAATCCTCTCTACTGCCAGTTTCCCTTGCAGTGATTACATGGGATGAAGGTATAAATCATAGACTCTGGGGCCAGAAGTATAAATGTACAAATAATAAACTGAGATGTATGTAATCCACTTACCTCATTTTGCAAATAAGGTGACCGAGGTGCAGTCCACCTTGGGTAGCCTCAGGAAGTCTGAATGAGGAAAATACTCTTAAGTCTTTCTACAGCCACTCAGACAGGATTTCAGCCAACCCCCTGTCAGCTTGTTTTAATGACTTGGTAGTGCAGCATCTAAAAAGGTGAAGCTCCACACAGCCTTTTGCAGAACTGACCATAAGACAAAAAGCTCTGTGATCACATAGCGAACAGAGAAGAAAGCAGTGGCTGTTTGGACCTTAGGAGAGAAGGGGCGTTGGCTCTGGGTTTATGGAAGTCATTTGAAGATCAAGGACAGATAGATGCTGACTTGGGGACACCATTGCTGGTTTTGCTATGAACATGTTTCTGTCTCTGTGCTCTGTGCTCCTGGCAATCACCTGCTGAGTGAGTAGGTGTCAGGCATAAAGCTTCAAAGAAAACTCAGGCATTAAAGGTGAAGACCAACTTGCCTTGTAATCTATTACACCCTATTCATCAAGTAGGCCATTATTTTTTGGAGTCTGAAGGAGATACAGTCATGTAGGGGAGGACAAAGGCCTAGGGAAAATGTGAGGCTCATTCTATGGATCAGCAGCTGTGTGTCTGCAGTCCCAACAGAGAAGTTACTCTTTTTTATTGCTTTTTCTTGCATCTGTGACAGAAAATTAAACTCTGCTTTGGAAAATTATACCACTGTATTGAAAGCACACGGCTTAGAGTGGAGTTCGGGCAAATGCCACCATCCACCCTCTAGCACTGTTATATAGCAGCGCTCTTCCTTCTTGGGAAACCTCTGTTCTAATTTTATTTTTTTAATTCTTAAATTTTTAAAAGAGAGTACAAAAGTACAGAAAAATCACAAGTGATACAGAATTTCACTGGACAACATAATATGAATTTCACAGCATTTGTTATATTGCATAGTGCTGTCTCCAAGTTAGTTGTTCATATTACCAGATATATGTTACAAACTTGGAAAAAGAAATAAAAAAGAGAAAAAGCAAGTAAGGGAGAAAAAGGAAAAATAATTGAAAAAAGAAGACAAAAGCAATTAAGCATCAGCCGCTCCTTTCCACAGCACAGCTGTCCAAGCCACCCAGCTTACCTACACAGGCGTATCTCTCTCCTGCACCCTCTCTCCTGTCCTTCACTTCAGCTCGGTGACTCCTCCCTTTAAACAGGTGCATCCCTTCTTCCCAGTATCTACTGTATGCTTCAGGTTTTATTTTCTCTTTCATGCTTCACATTAAGGAGATAATATGATGTTCACACATATGCTTTTGATCTATTTCGCTTGAGAGCATGGTCTCCAGTTGCATCCATTTACCAATAAAAGCCTCAGATTTATTCTTTTGTACCTGAATAATTCTCCATTGTGTAAAAAGACCACCTCTTCTTTATCCATTCCTCAAGTGATGGGCATTTAGGTTGCTTCCAGGATTTAGCTATGACAAATAGTGCTGTGATGAACACAAGTGCACATATATCACTGTGGTATGATGATTCCAGTTCTAGAAAAGCATCCGGGAGGGGAATAGCTGGGTTGGATGGGCCTTCCAATCCCAGCTTTTTGAGGAATCTCCACGCTAATTTCCACAGTGGCTGCACCAGTCTGCACTCCAACCAACAGGGGCAAAGGGCTCCTTTTTTGCCCACAGCCCCTGCAGCATTCATCATTGGCTGGCTTCTTGATGCTAGCCATTCTTTCTGGGGTGAGGTAGAATCTGTGTTGTTTCAATTTGCATTTCTCTAATAACCAGTGACATTGAACATTTATTTCATATATTTACTTGGCATTTCTATTTCTTCATCTGAGAAGTGTACAGTTATCTCAGATGCTCATTTTTGGATTGGGTCTTTGAATTTAAGGGGTCTGATTTTTTTTTTAAGTCTTTATACATTCTAGACAGAATTCCTTTGTCTGAGGGATAGCTAGCCAGAGAAGGCAGGAAATTCTAAAGATCAGAACAAAAATTAATGCAATGGAGATGCAGAAAACAATACAAGGAATAAATGAATTAAGAGTTATTCTTTGAGAGAATAAATGAAATTGATAAACCCCTAGCCAACGTTATCAAAAAAGGAAAGAAAAAAATGGAAACCCCTCTAATGATCTATTGCTCTACTCCCTAGGCCTCTGCTGCTCCTTCTCCTCCAGGTGTTGGTCTCCCATCTGTGCCTGCCTTCTCTCCTCCTCCTGTGACTATGACTTTATTTATTCCTCTATTTTCCCTTAGCAGTTTCAAAGTTTCTAGTCTTACACCTAGATTTTTCCATCTAGTTAATTTTTTTTGTTATAAGAGTTAGAGGAGCCTATGTGGATATGCAGTTTTCCCAGCACCATTTGTTAGCATCCGTGTTTTCTACAAACATGTATTTCTGGCTCCTTGGTCTGGACTTAGACGGGCGAGTTGTGTGGGTTTACTTCTGAGTCCTCTACTGGATCCAGTGGTTCACATGGCTATTTTGATGCTAAGCACTTTCCTGTCTTTGTTATTGTGGCTTTGCAGTACAATTTGAGATCACCGTTGTACTGCCTGCTCTCCTTTAAGATTGGCATAGCTACTCTGGGTCCTTTTGTGGATTTTTTTCTAGTTTGGTGAAGAATGTCATTGGTACTGTGATGGGGATTGCACTGAGCCCACAGATGACTTTCAATACTATGAGTCCCACCTGTGCACGAGCACAGGCGGCTGTGCTGATGTCAGGGGTCCTCAGTTTCTTTTTCCTGTGTTCTGAAATTTTCTCTGCAGAGCATTCACCTTCTTGGTCAGATTGATCTTGAGGGTTTTGGTTTTTATTTTTTAAGCTATTGTGGATGGAACTGTTTTCTTAATTTCTTTTTTAGCTAGTCCATTATTGGTATATAAGAGAGCTATTGATATTTTACTATTGATTTTATATCCTGCTACTTTGCTAAATTTGTTTATCAAGTCTTCTGGTAGCTCTACTGTCTTCTAAGTGTGGGATCATATCATACATGATCAAGGATAATTTGATTTCTTTTTTGCTGTTTTTACCCCTTGTATTGCTTTCTCTTGCTTACTCGCTTTATAATTTTAAGAATTATAATGAGCAGAACAACAAGAGTGGACATCCTTGCCTTAATCCTGAATTTAGAAGAAATGTTTTCAGTTTACTCCCATTCACAGTGATGCTGATTGTGGGTTTGTTGTACAGGGCCTTTACTACATCGAGGAATGATCCTTAAATGCCTAGTCTTTTCAGGACTTTTATGAAAGAGGGATGCTGACTTTTTTCTGTATAATATGATTCATATGACTGGTTCTTATCCTTGTTTTTATGTAGCATTCTCACTGAGTTGTGTAGGTTGAGCCACCCCTTCCATCCCTAGAATGAAGCCAACTTGAACACGGTATATGATCTCTTTAATGTGTTGCTGAATTTAGTTTAGAGGTATTTTATTAAGGATTTTTGTGTATATATTCATTAAGGATATCAGCGTACAGTTTGTTGCTGTTGCTGTTGTTATCCTTGTCCAGTTTGGGTGTCAGTGCGACACTGGTCTCACACAACAAGTTGGAAAGCACTCGTTTCCTTTTTGTGGAATAGTCTGAGTAGCACTGTTATTTTAGTTCTTTAAAGATCTGATATGTTTCAGCAGTGAATTTGTAAGGTTCTGGCCCTTTGTTTTTGGAGACTTTTATTACTACTTCAATCTTATTTCTTATTATTGATCTACTTAGGTGTGCTTTTTCAATATCCTTTTAGTTCAGTTTTGTAGGTCATATATGTTTAGAAGTGTATCAATTTCTTCTAGACTTCCCAGGTTATTAAAATATAGGTTTTTCAAAGTAATCCCATTCCCCCTTTCTTATCTAATTGTATGGATTTGAATCTTCTCTTTCTATCTTTGAGTTAGTTTGGCTAAGGGCTTATTAATCCTCTTTGTCTTTTCAAGCAACTAACTCTTTACTTCACTGAGCCTATGTATTATTCATTCAGTCTACATGTCATTAATTTCAGCCTCAATTTACTATTTCTTTATAGCTGTTCAGTTTGGTTCAAGTTTTTCCTTGTTTCTCCAGAACCTTTAGATTCACATTTGGACTAACTACTTGAGATCTTTCTGATTATTTGATAGAGGCATATAGCTATAAACTTTGCTCTCAGAGCTGTCTTTGCTATACCCGAGAGGTTTCAGTATCCTGTGTTGTTTTTCCTTTGTTTCTAGGAATTTCTAAATTTCTTCCCTGACTTCTTCAATGAGTCACTGGTGTTGGTCAAAGTAATTTGTGCAATGTCCATGTGTTTGCAGTTTCTGTGGTTTTATTACTATTCATTTCTAGTTCACTCTGTTATGATCTGGTAAATGTAAGAAACAATTTCAATATTTTTCTTTTGGTCTTTAGGCCTTGTTACTTAGGCTCTCCTGAGCTGTGTTGGCCTACATCACCTCCAAAGCCAGAGCCTTAATCTTCTGTCCTTTCATAGGTCACCCCACATACTGCTCATCTATTCAA
The DNA here is from genome assembly GCA_004027165.1 of Ctenomys sociabilis. Lineage (NCBI taxonomy): Eukaryota > Metazoa > Chordata > Mammalia > Rodentia > Ctenomyidae > Ctenomys > Ctenomys sociabilis. The sequence goes on from PVKA01011423.1 coordinate 17,465, forward strand.
GTAACCAAAGTATGTTTCAATTCTTTGTACAAAATAAACACAATATGATACTTAAGAACTGAACAAATGTTTACAGAGTATATTATAATTAATGAATATGTGAGTCACAAGAATATTTTTCCCATGTTAAAAATATCCTATAAACATGATTCCTACAAACATGAAGATTTGGAAGGGAATACATATTCTACAAGACACAATGATAAACATACTAAGACCCAGTTGTGGAGGACAAAGGAACTTATCTTTGAGACACATATCCCTTTCCTTTGATTCTTTGTGCACAGTAGAGTGAAATTAAAAAAGCACAGGATGGTGGCCAGGCAGAATGACCAGGACTCAACTAGAGATAACTACATGCATGGGAGGGCAGATGTTATCTGGAATAATTTTCAGAGGAGCACACGAAGTAACAAAGCATGATTGAAGACAAATATCAATGTATCACAGTATTAACACCTTAATGGTAAGTATTTCCCATCTCAAGTATAAGATCTAGTATAAGATCTAGTATAAGATCAAGTATAAGATCAAGTATAAGATCTAGAATGCCCAATAAAATCTTAGCAGTGGCTGGGAACAGCAAACAGATTTTGAGGAAAGCAAAGCTCATACATTTCTGAGTGTTACCTCTTCCTCTTGAATTTCCCCCCTAACCAGTATATAGAGGTCTTCTTTATTTCTTTTGATCATTCTTGGCTTGAAGTTGAGACTGTCTGAGAACATGACTGCTACCCCTGCTTTTTTCTGTGGTGCTGGGGTATGCAGTATTGTTTTCCAGCCTTTGACTTTCAGCCTATGAATTTCTTCATGAGTTAAGTGTGTTTCTGATGTACAGCACATTGTTGGATTTTGTTTCCTAATACACTGTGCCAATCTATTTCTTTTAATTGGTGAAGTGAGTTCATTTACATTGAAGGAAAATACTTGTTCCATATTATGCCTAAGATATTTGATATTCAAACAGATAGTTAGGTTAAACCCAACTTCATATGTTGTAGGATAATAATAAGCTTCTTGTCTGGAGAGTTAACAATCTAAGTTTGCAGACCAAAAATTAGAGAAAAAGAAGGGCTGCAAGGACAGCCAACATTTTGGCCCTAGCCTTTCAAGGTTAGGGCTCAGGACATAGGAGAACCTTTACTGTAACATTATGGAACTCAGCTGTGCCCCAAATTTTCTGATGAAGGAGATTATGAGGTCACAGAGGAACGTGACTGATGATGTGGAGTGTGCCTAAGGAGAGTCATATGAATAGAAAACATTCTCTCAGGTTTTCACAAAGAGTAAATTGGTCAAGCAATGGCCATGACTCATACACATGGCTGACACCGACAAAGGATCTACAAACTGTGGTACAGGGTTTCAGGCTAAATGCTGAGATGACCTGACTGACCTTATCAAATACAAAAGTTACATGTTTTGTTATATAGGTCTTGCTTTATTTTGGCCTTAACTACCCAGCAGAAAAGTATAAAAACGAGGTATAAAAAGTAAAGCCATTTTAATAGGCTGAGCTTTAAATGGCTCAAGTCAACAACTTCTGACATTGCCAATCCTACGGATAACCCACTACTATTATGGTCTATTTTGCTGAATTCACATACCTACAATATTTAAATGACAATGGGATACCCTTCTCTGAAAACACTAAATACAAAAAAGGGGATACAAAGGAACATCCATTTTGTATCTGTACTTTCAAAATAGGATAAATATACAGCTACATTCTCTTAATAAAATGAATAAAAATATCTGTTCGAACAGTGTTTGTGGAAAGGATATCATGTCTACATCTTGTACAATGAATAACCACTAAGCTAACAATATGCAATGTATTTATTATTGAAACTGTCCTACTAATCAGTTTTGAAACTGTCTCATTATTTGTTTCTGAATAAAATTATTTTTAAAAAATCTAGTAGCTTAATCAACTAATTTGAAAATAGTGTCATGTAATACAGCAACCTTTGTTGAATTCTTATTACTTTGTTTAGTAAAATTTTGTATTATTTCCAATGCTGTTTTTTTCTATCACTATTTTTTATTCTTTAAAAAATAAAGGCATAAAAAATGAAGATCTATAATAAAAATGAATACATGAAAATAAATAAATTTATTTTAAAAAGCACAGCTCTCCACTCCATGGATTTCCTAGGGAGTTGTCATAATTGCAGCTGACTCAATACATAAGACAGGGATTCACTTTCACAAGGATAACAGCTCTCGTATCTGTCCAAACACAATGAAAGATTATAGGATTTAGCCAAAATTCATCTTTCAGACATTTGCATAAAAACTGTAAAAGAACCACTTTTTCTAGCTGCTGCTACAAGTACAGAAGGTGTACTGTCTTTACATTTGCTACAGTCATGCATTCAATTCTGCATTTCTAACTTTTTTTCTCTTTGTCAGGACTCAGTGACTGCTGTGCTTCCTTTATTCGCCATAATAAAGATGCTATGCAGGGAACCAAAGCAGCAGCAGAATGTTTTTCCTAGAGAGAGGGCTTTTCTAATGTGCTCTGTAACTTGTCATGTAGAGGAAAGAGCATATCATCACTGCTTTAAAAAAAAAATGAATTACACTGACTTGACACACAGCAGGCTCCCAGATTTTGCGGGGCCTCTGTCTCCAGCACACGCTGGAGCTTGTTTGTGTCCTCTCGATTGTGCTGGGCATCAGGAGACAAAGCAGGCCAGAAGTAGGTCGAGGTCACACCAAGCGCCACGATAGGCCACTTTCTCGTGAGACACAGTCAGAAATCTACCATCCGGACAGGAAATGGAATACTTTTAAGGAGCCCACCAGCCTATCACACAGGCTGACATTTACAGCATTCTCCCCTTGTCACCACTACCACATGCAAAGGATTTCACTTCCTTAGATGACTTCATCATATCAGATTGTTTAGAAAGCTGTTCACAGCTACACATGTCGCAAGGGCACTAAGTGCTTACAGTCTATACACGGTACTTTCCTCTTTCTTTCAAAAGAAAGGCCACTCAGTTGACACAGCCCTGTCAGTCTATGGCCTTTTTGGCTCTTTCATGGCATGAGAAACAGCAGCCTGCAGGTCCTTTCTGAGGCATGACTGGCCTCTCTGGACCCTTCCTCCTAGTAGCAGCTCCGCCTTCCAGGCCCTAGCTGCCTGCTGTCTCACACGGATGCGCGCTACATTCTTTTCATCTTTTCCCATCACTGCCCTTTTCCTTTCAAGTAGCCTTCTCTAAAGACCCTGGTTTCCATTTATAAATGATACGGAGTATTGATTTTCCAACTCATAGATATATGTAGTCATATAACATATGTAGTAAGCATATGTGCATTATTAAAGATGAATTATTTTTAATCAGTTTGCATCCACTTATTGTGTTAAATTGTTGCTTGTTTGCTTGAGATTCACATTGATATATGGTCCCTAAGAGATCTAATTTTTATTGAAAGAATATTTAATAGAGATTTCTATTAATGGAAAGTAGTTAAATTTAATTATGGAGAACACTACTTCCATTTCTATGAATGGACACTGTTGTGGTGCCATCACTGTAAGTAATATTAAAATGTACTTTTCATTAGGGCCTCTTCAGTCAGGGAAAGTAGTTGGAGCTCAATGCCAACAAGTACATGAAGGTAGAGATCTACTAAGAAAAAGGTGGCTTTTCTATGTGTCTCCGGCAGTTTGCACATTTTTTTTTTCCTAAAACAATACGAGTTCCCATCAGTGAAGTGCTAGTGTGGGCCATGTACTGGACATAAGCATGCGTGGTCTGCAGAACAACCTGTCGCTCCAAGGATGACTTCCTTCCTTTCCTGAGTGGAGCAGTCACATGTTGACTCAAGGAGCAGCACCTTGCTCACAAAGCTCAGGGAGATACTGCTAAGAAGTATTTTGAGTGTCACACAAATACTTGTCTTTAATAAAAATAGTCACTTATTCAGAATTAAGAAGGAGTGAAGGTTGCCGACAGCTGTGTAAGAGTTCCCAATAATTAATTTCCCTAGAATACTTCAGAGGGACACACGTTCTCATTCCCAGTGATACGTGTGCCCCCTCCCCCGTGCCCCTTAACTGAGACATAGTCATTCCCAAAGTGTTCCTTATTCAGGGAGATAATGGGGCATTACGAGATTGTAACCAACTGTGGGGATTAATATCAAAAGGCAAGGTCAGTTAGCCTCATCTTCGACTTCTCACTCAAGAATCTATTTTTAGGTCAATCTGCTTGATTCAACTACATTTTTAAGCAAGGTTCAGCTACATTCCAAAGTGACTGGGAGACAGCCAACTCTAGATGCTACTTTTCTGCATGTGTACTCAAGGCAATGGCGCCCGAGGAATGTAGACCTGCCCCGCCTCCGCCACTATTGAATGGTCAATTTTTAGTCAAAATGCCCGCTCAGATGAAAGCTTGTGTAGGTTCTTATCTTCAATAGCAAGAACTTTAAGTAAGAAAGTGATCTGAGCTGTTATCCCTGGTTAAGTGGAAATACTTGCATGTTATTCGTAAATAAAAGGGTATTCATCGTCTTTCTGAGGCAAGAGCAAGTGCTGCCTTACCCCAGTGAGCTTATGCTGCACAATTATTGCATCTATCCTTTAAAAAGCCAAAGAGGATAGGAGGGAGGGAGGTTCAGAGAGTGAAATGTGGACAGCAAAGATCTACCTAGAAAGACAAGAAAGGAGGGCACTGGAGTGGAGAAGACGGAGGAGGCAGAGGAACAGAAACTGCTGGCTCACAAGGGGCCGGCAGCTAGGAAGGTGGCTAACAGCAGGACCTTGAGATTCCGTATAGAAAACGATACCTGCTGCGTTGAGAAATTAAGCAGCACTCCGATGACCTTTTCTAAACTACAAAGTTCCCTGAGAATTCATTCTGCCTTCCCAAGGAGTGTTGCGTTTAATCTTCCCCTCAGTTTTGGATTCTGAACAAGCTACAAAGAAATGGGTACTTTGGCTGCAGGTGGCCTTCTGGGCCCAGCCAGCCTCATCCCACCAGGCACCAGAAGGTCTCCTTGGCCCACTCCAGCCTTGGTCTGTGTGCCAGGGACTATGGAACGCCATGGTCTGTGCTCATTTGCATAACTTATTCAATGCTTGTTCTCTTCACAAATGACGAGAGTAGAGGTGGGTTGAGAATGGATCAGAGACTGAAGACAATGAGAAGCTTGTGAAAGATTTTGTTAAAATAATGGCAAATACTCTGAACACTACTAACTCAGAACAGGTGAGACAAGCCTTTCACAAAAAGCGTTCATAAAACATTAGCAGCGTTATTTACTCAGTGAGAGCAACCCAGTTACAAGGCTGTTGTTTGGGGCATTACATCCTTCTAAGGATTTACTGCAGCCTCTGGCTTAACTCTATGCACTACATCACTTTGGACATGAAGAGATCAAGGCAGTGAAAATGTGAATCAGCATCTGGAGTCCCCTAGGACCAAGCCCCCTAGGTGGCAAAGTCTGGACCTGTGCCTGGCTCATCTGATTCCAGACACAGCATTTTCATCCACTAGACCACAAATGAAACAGCATGCTAATAGCTCTGGCATTGCAACTCCTAGTGTAGAAATGCTGCTAAATATACATGTATCTCTTCTATGAACTTGAGCAATCTTGGCAGGGCCTGTTCCTGCATGCTTTCTGTTAAGAAACAATTTGGCAAGGAATTAACAGGGTAAAAAATTAGAATTAAAATTAATTACTATAATTTTAAAAAATAAGTTACTTAAAATTTTAATTCTTAGTCTTTTCATTAAGAACAAACTCTTCTCAATTAACCTAAAAGAAAAGGGTTTTTGTGACACCATATAATTGAGTTCCTCACTTTCTTTAGTCCAAAAATGCCATTTCTTCCTCCTGAGTCTTTCAGTTCATTATAATCTCTATCTTGTGTTCCACTCACTGCCCTTCTTTCACAAGCAGAGAAAATGCAGAGCTACTCTTAGTGCAGCCTGAGGAGTCCTAATGCTTAGGGACCAGGAGCCTTTCCACTTTAAGAGTCTGGATTTGGGAATGTTTGCTAGACTTTACTGGTTTAGCAACTCAAATCTGAAAACCTGAAATGTAAAATGTTCTAAAATCTAAAACTTTTGAAGTGTCATGACATTGTTCAGAAAGTATTAGATTTTGAGGCATTTTCAAATTTTTTATTAAAAATGCACAACCTGAAATACCTACTTAAGTCAAAGCAGCCATAGCTTCAAGATTGAGCTTCCCAATATCCATGAAAATACAATTTTTCCACCCCTTGACCTGACCCAAAAGGGAATGATGAGGTTACAGCGGGCAAGGAGGAAGGGAAGTTGCCTCCTACAGTATAAGAACAGAGAGAGCTGAGTACTACTGAAAGAATTAGACAAGGAAGAAATGCTGCGGCCCCTCTCTTAGGAAAGTGCAGCCAGAGCAGCCGTGATTTTCCAAGCAGTGCTGAGCAGCATCTGCAGGAATATTCCAGAAAAATGGTAACCCCAAACAGACTCCCTCCCTTTTCACACATGGTGCATCTCTTTCTCAAGCCTGCTTTTCACTAAGGGAATTTTGCTCCTGTAAAGGGCAAGGTCTCATTGATCACCTTTTTCATTGTTTGATGTTTCAAGAACTTCATGCGTACAGAAAATAAATCACTTCATAATGTTTCATAACTATATTGTCTAATTTTAACCTTGACTCCAAACTCAACTGTCACCTAACAGTTTTCAGACTGAATTTCCTGTCTTTTCCACTTTAATGCAGGGCAGTTAATTCCCAGTCTTTGGCACAGTGATGAGAACCCTTGTGAGTTCTTCGCAGTCACAGAAGGGGGATATTTACCCAAAGTAGAACTGTATATATCCAAAGTCTAATAAACAATTTGTGTATTGCCTTGATCCATCTAATTATTACCATTACTCATGAAAACAATGTAGAGGTATTTTTAACAGCTCTTTCATCCATGTCCCTTTATTTATTTATTTATTTATTTATTTATTTATTTATTTGGTACAGTATTTTGCTACACAGCTCAGCCTCATAGTGGTCCTCCTGTCTCAGCCTCCCCAGTGCTGGGATTAGAGGCTTGTATCACCATGCCCAGGGATTCAGGGCCTGCACAACATGTGGTACTGGGTATTGAACCCAGGTTCTTAAACTTGCCAGGCAGGTGCTTAGACTGCCAAGCTATTTTCCCAGCCCATCAGTGTCCTGTTAAATGACTCTTTTTATGGAGTCTTTTTATGGTGACATTTTCCATGATCTATGATCATAAAAGCAGATAGAAGGCAGAAAGAAGGCTTGCCAGCTGTTTGAGGACCAGGCTCCATGCACATCTCTAGCCTGCAGCCACTCAACCCTGACACACAGACACTGCTGTCCTACCACTCACAGCCATTTGCAGCCGAACAGCTTGCGATATGGTCTTACTAGATCTGGATTTTAACAACTATCTTAGAATCTTCCCCATTCTTTAACAGAGTTATGCCCAAATCCTACAAGATGTGGGTGCACAGTTTCACTCATGAATTTCAAGAAAGACTGTAAATGCTAAAAGCCATAAAACTTTGCAAAATTAACAGCATATTTCATTAACAAAATTGACTGGTCACCAACACTCTGCATTAGAAAAATTTCAGGAAACAAGTACCAGTGATAGCTCAGTTCATGAATTCAAATCTTTCCATGAGGTTGATCACAAAAAAAAAAAAAAAATTGGACAAGAATTAAGTCAAATTTTAAGGTTGGTTCATGTTAACCTTATGAGTCTCGGTTCTCATCCAATTCATTTGTGAACAGAACTGTGAAAAACATCAAACTTGGGAAGCGAGGCACCGCTGGGTTCCCCAATTTGCCACCATGAAGAGCACTTATGAATTTCCTTCAAGAAATGTGAGCAGAGCTGAGGAGATAGCTCTGCGGTCTAAGCGCCACCTGCCCGGCAAGCTCAAGGACCCAGATTTCATCTGCAATACCACATGCCACAACAAACCCAGAATCCAGGGCACACTGTTCTGCCATCAAGACTGGGCATGCTGGCACATACCCGTAATCTCAGAGCTGGGGAGGCTGAGACAGAAGGGTCACTCCTAGTCTGAGCTGCTGAGAGAACCTATACCAAATAAATAAACAAAGGGTGGAAAAAAAAAAAAAAAGAAAGAAAGAAATGTTAATAAAGAAAGGCAGATGGTGACCAGGTTGGGACTTCATATAGTGACAATAGAACACTGTCACTTTTCATTAGATTGGAACAGGGTTCTCAAAAATGGATATTTATGACCAAGACTTTGATGGAAATGTATTTCCAGTCACCGAAGAGCCTCTACTGAGATAGAATTCTTCGGACTATGACAAGCTCTGTTATATTATTTCAAGCAATTTGAAGGTGTGTTCCTCAGTTATTATTTTTACCAGTATATTAGGGGCTTCTACTTATTCTTAACAAACATACATGGAGAAAAATCTTTCAATCCAGGAAGAAAAAACCATGCCCAGCTATGTAACTTAGCATACTGAGCAGGAATGAAGGTCGCACTTCCCCTGACTTCGCATGAGGCCAGATGCGTGCTACACCCTCCTGCATGATTTCATACTTCTCACAACTCCACCCTATAAGATAACTACCAGAATTTTTATGATCTTTCTTCTTCCATGCAGAGTTGCTGTTGAAATCTCTAGAGAAGCAGATCCTTACTAGCAAGAATATATTACTTGTCTCTCATTTTTAATACAACATTGGGTTCGGTTATACTATTTATATCCTATAAGTTGGCTACTCACATCAGTAAACTTATAATCAAGTACAAATTCAAATATATGAATGCTCCTCTTTCCACATTTTTAACCTGTAAGTTCGTTTGATTTTTAGATCCCATAAAGGCTTGTGTACAGCGTGGAGTGGCAGCATGGACAGAGTGAAGAAAATAGGTGACATTAGATGAACTTGTCTTTCTGTCTTCCCTTTGCTCCCCCGTATTATGATGTCTGAATTTTCTTCTTTATAAACGTACAATAGTAACTCTCACTTCCTTTATGTTAGAGAGACTAAGTACACATATTTGTCTCAAATGAAAAACATTAGCAGAACCATTATTGGTAAGCTTTTAAAATCAGAAATGCCCAAGAATAAGCAATATGAATGCTAAATGCATTGTACATCTAACACACACTAGAAGGTACTAACTTCTAAAACTAATGAGAATCTAAGATAACAGAGCAAGGCTGGAAAGATTGCTCAGCAGCATCAGTGCCTGCCTGGCAAGTGCAAGGACCTGCGTTCGATCCCCCGTATCGCATGCTAGGCAGGCCCTGTAACCCTGGATGTACCATATTGGCTACTGAAACTGAAACAGCGCATGCCTATAATCCCAGTGCTGGTGAGGCTGAGACATGAGGATTACTATAAGTCTGAGCTAGGTGGCAAGGCCCTATACCAAATAATTAATTTTTAAAAAGAGAGATTATAGAGTAAGCAGGGTAAACCCTACTGCAAGATGCCCACTCCAACCATAATCTCTGTCCTCCCCCATCTCTCACAGGAGCCTGACATACAGCCAGAAAAGGTGATTGACCTTGTGAGTAAAGAAAAAGGGTCTTTCCTCCTGTTTTCTACCCTGTTCTGTATTGCCTCTAGGAGGGGGTCTCTCATGGAAAGGCAAGAACACACCACCGCTGGGTGCCACCAGAAGCTGGGCAGAGAAGGGCAGCAGAGCTCGGGCCTCTTGGTGCACAGGAGCATAGGGCTCTTAGTGATGGGAGTGGGCAAAGTGGGTGACAGGGCTGCTTTCATGTGTGCGACTCCTCTGAAACTCACTGAAACTGAGCCCCCAAAGTAGCTGTGTTGAGAGGTGAGGCCTCAAACAGGAGAATAGAAAATTATACACAATTACCCAAAAACTAAAGAAAAGAACAGATTAGGTCAGGAGAGCCTGCATGGAAGGATTAATGCTCTGACATCAGAGTGGTCTACGTATGCAAGAGACCATTTTTCCCCTTCCCCACCTGGTTTGCATGTGAGCATGCTCTCTTACCAAGTCAATCCCTCCCCAACGGAATGGCCCAAGTAGGAGGATGTCACCAATGTAGCCTTTCTCTTTCATAGTTCCCTGCCTCCCAAACCATGAGCCAAATCAAAAAAACCAGTCCATAAAAATCAATACTGTTTTTAATATGCCAATCTTTCTCACTGAGAAAGAAATTAAGAAAAATCATTAGGATCAAGAAAAATTAAATACTTAAGAATTAATCAAACTAAAGAAGTAAAACATCTCAACAATGAAACCTACAGTTCTCTAAAAAAGGCAACTGAAGAGAACATCAGAAAATGGAGAATCCTCTGTTCCTGGAAAGACAGAACCAATCTACGCAAAGGTGGCAAGCTACTAAGACTGCCACACAGATGTAATGCAATCCAAACCAAAACACTAATGATGTTCTTCACAAAACTAGAGAAAATAATCCTAAAGTTTATATGGAACCAAGAGAAACCCAGGACAGTAAACACAGTCAGGACTAATATCTAGAATATATTAAAAACACAAAACTAGGCTTCCTAAAGTAATACCTGGTCAAGACGTGGGCAAGCGAGATGAGTAGGCATTCCTCGCAGAAAGCTCTAAGTGCATGGAGAAGTCTCCACCGTGACTGGCCACTGGAGAACTTCAAATTAAAACTGTACTGCAATTTCATCTTATCCCATAAAGCATGGCTATCAGCAAGAAATCAGGTAATAATAAATGCTGGTGAGGCTGCAGGTAAAAGGATCCTTTTTCACTTTCTCTGTGAAGGGAAGCTAGTGTAACCACTGTGACAATCAGCACGGACATGCCTCAGAAAGCTGAAACTAGAAATTCCGCTTGAGCCACTATTCCGTATCTAGTGACTCTCCAGAGGAGTAAAAGCGTCACACCTCAGCGACGCGTGCACACCCTGTTACAGCAGCACAATCCCAAATGGCTACCCCTGTGACGGCCTGTACACCCAACAGATGAGTCGTTAAAGAAGAAGTGGCATCTACTCCAAATGGATCAGCACTATGCCACAGAGAAGGGTGACCTTGAGGCATTTGTCAGATTCAATGGCTGTTTGGTTTCTCTTGGTTCCATTTTTGAAAAATGTCAAGTCTTTTGGGACTGACTGATAGATGCAGTTTAAGACCATACTGTTAAGCAAAATAAAGCAGACACAGAAGCTGAAGCAACCTTTCTTTTCCCTGATATCAAAAACTCAAAATACAAATAAAGGTCAAAATAAAAAGTAGATAATTGGAAGTGGATCTTTCTCAAATTAGAAGAGGATCAAGAATTGGAAAGAGGGGCCAGGGAGATGGCTCACTGGAATAAGTGCTTCCCTGACAAGCACAAGGGCCTGGGTTCAATCCCCAGTTCTGCCAAAAAAAAAAAAAAAAAAAAAAAAAGAATTGGAAAGAGGAGGGACCACCCAAGTGCCTGGGGCCCCCCTCCTGTCCTTCTCAGACAGGAGTTTTCTTTTCCCCAATAAATATATTCTGCTTTTTAAGAAAAGGAATTGGAAAGAGGAAAGTGAGAAAGAAAATTGAATAAAAAGTGAGTTAAAATGTGTCATGTTTCTGTATCAAAATCCCACAAGGAATATAAGTATGTACCTCAAACATATACTAGTAAAAAAATAATAAAAAGTATTGGGTTTTTCAGTCAAAAATAGTATTTCCTCTATTTTAATGTATTATCTACTGTTTCCGGGACTTTTAATACAGCGACTCTTAACTACAGATGAAGTGCCAACTCCCTATGGGGTAGTGCTCATGTACCAATAAAGTTCACGCATGGCGGAGGGTAATTAAACATAACTGTGTCACATCTTGGACAATGACAGTTCAATGATCAGTCCTAAAGTAATTGTAAAAGCAAAACTGCATCATCCACAGATGTAGCTCAGCCTCTGGAGCACAAACGTAATGATTATGACCACTTCTAGACATTTTATTTTAAAAAATCATTCAGATTTCTGGGTTCTTTTTGTTATCAAAAATGAATAATATGAGATGACCAGAAAATCAAGCATAAAGAGCTCAACTCAAGGAGAAGCCAGAGAAAGGTGTGCAAAGATGCATTTTAAAACATAAATCTACTGTGAAAAAAATGAAAGAAAGATTCACAGATCTTGGGTTTCCTTGACAGAGCAATAGCTCATGGGCATGAAGGGTTTTAGCACGTATTTGTTATTATTTTGTGGCAATGACTGACTAAATTGATGGAAAATGACATTAAGGAAGCCCAAAAGCCATGCAAACATTTGCTAATTAATGATTTGGATGAAAGCAAATGAGTACTCGTGCCCAAGGTATCCCAAACAGAAGAGCTGTACTTTTAAGTCTTCCAGAAGTCAGCTGCCCACATGAAAGCTCATAGACATGAGAATGAAAACAAGCTCTCTAAGCTACTTGAGCACCTTACAAAAGTCTTCTCTTTTGAAGATTATTTTAATAATCTTAAATCTGAAACCATTTTTTGTTTGGTTCTCCTAAACCTCTCCTGTCTAAAAGAAAGTTCTGTTTGAATAAGCCTATTTTCTATTGAAAGGTGACGTCTTAAATACAAATGTGTATTTTCCCCTTCTGTGAATCTATACTTAGGAAATGCTTGTTCTTGTAGCCACATATTTATGCAATAAACCTTATATACTTGCATCCTTGATAAAGAATCAAATGTTTGATTTCATAAGTTAGAAAAAGACTAAAAACCATACCAATGGTCAGCACATATCTGAGAACTAGTCCTCATTTCTAGAAATAAACACCTATTAAAGCAAGTAGTTTGCCTATCAACACTGCAAGTATTTTTTGATAAAGTAAATATTTTGTTGGTGAAGTTGTGGGATAGTAGAGGCTGTTACGGCAAGGATATGAAGTGGTGCAGGACACTGGCCAAGAGGCATTGAGGCGCGCACGCTTTTTTATTTTTGTTCAAAAATTGTTGTTAGAAATTAACATGCAGAAAGGTTTAGTTATGAGAAAAATGCAGCAACATTTTAAATTATATTTTACCAATGAAATATTTTTTTAGATCTTAACTATTAAATAGAACTGTATTGGTTAAAGAAATATTCAGAAATTCAACTCCATTAACATGTTACATAACTATTTTTGCTCTAAAATTATTTTCAGAGAGTGTTAAATGAATGAAAATTTTTGAATAAAACCACTGTATATGTCTATCATCTGTCTGTCTGTCTAAATGTATATTTCTCCCAAACACATAAGAACTTGCAAATATGTATGCTAATGACTTACCAAGAACTATGTATTTATGTGCATTTATGTTTTCCTTACTTTGCATTCTAAGATTTCTCAGCAACATAATTCTTTTTTGTGGAACCAGGGATTGAACTCAGGCCTTTGCACTTGACAGGCAAGCACTTACTCTACTAGACTATCTCCCTGGCCCTGATAATTGTTTAATATATAAGAAAATTTCAATATTAATGTGGTTCATTATCCATATTTATTTCAAAAAAGACACATATATTTTGTGTGAGGTACATAATCACTTCCAAAAAAGTGAAATTGGTTCTTGGGAATTTATGGACATTTGTTTTACTTCTGCTATTAAATTTCATGCAGGAGAAAGGGAAAAAAATAGAAGCTAGGGAAATAAAAAAAATAAACTCTTAAATCTTTTTTTTCTTAATGTATTTGGTACAGGGTCTCACTATGCAGCTCGGACTCAGAATGATGCTCCGATCTCGGCCTCCTTAGCACTGGGATTGCAGGTGTGCTGCACCATGCCCGGACTTGGTGGCCAGCTCAGATTCCAGGGAACTGGGCCAGTGCCGTATGTGGTGGCGGGGATCGAGCCTGGTTCCTTGCCCTTGCCAGGTAAGCTCTTAGGCCACTGACCTATCTCCCTGCCCTCAAAATAAGCTCTTTAGGTAGCAAAAATGAAAGCAAAGATTGAGAAACAGTTAAGTAATCAAATTGAAACTGTTACCAATTTCCACATAAAATGTAAAATCATATTTTATAACAAAATACAAATCACCTTCATAACATATTTTCTATATATACTCTTCTTAAATAAAGTCCAACATTTCCCTTACAAGGATACACTCTTAACAGGCTCATTCTGACTTCAGCAGAAGAAAATCGAACCATTAAGAGACCTACATAGCATGCCAGTCCTGGAGGCAGGTGAAGGTGGGCACTTTACTTTATTTAACATGATTGCATTTTGCCCATCTTCCCCAACAAATTGATTTGTTTTTTAAGCAGCAATAAAGGGATTTTATATAAAAGACTTATGTAACTTATAACATACAGGCATAGCAGTGCAGATATTTGTTACAGTTTGTGTCTAGTTGTCCCCCCAAAGTCCCTTGCAGGCATGGGGTGGGGAATTCTAGAGTTTGAGATTGATTTATGATCCACTGGGGTTAAGGGTCTTAGTACTGCTGGGATTATGGGATTATGGGTGTGAGTGCTACGCCCAGCCTGGGGCAGAGAGCCTGAAGTGAGTAAGAGGCAGAGAGACTTCTCCCTGCTGCCGCTGTTCCCTTTTGCGCTCCCTGCTCTTGCAGCCACCTTGAACCGCTGCCCCTCCCTGTGCCACCCTGCCTTGGAGCCAGCTGCCTGTGGGCTGCAACCTCCAGTAACTGAGAGCTGAGCAAGCCTTTCCTTCCTTCACTCTGAGTGTCGGGTGTTTGTCTCAGCAGCAGGAGAATAACAGATGATGCTCCTCTGAATTTCTGTATCAGCCTTAAGGAATCTCTGCAATACATTCACTAGGGAGCCACCTGCTCTCCAATGGTTATTAACTGCTTAGTGTTTGTTGTGGAAAAAAATGTTATTAGGTAAGTATTTGAAAAACAGTGTTACATTTGTCCCTGCAGCAAAGGGATCAGTAGAGGTAACAGGAAGTCAGAATTAGGTCATACTTTTTTAAAGAGGCTTGAACAGTCCTGGTTTTTTAACTTCGTCACTATTTCTTATTTTAACCTTCTGAAAGGAATCTTGCAAAACTCAGCTGTGCTACAAGCCGTGCTTGCTCTTTGCTTGTGCCCACCAATTCCCAGCTACAAGCACACATTTTCCAAGGTGGAAGAGTCACAAATGCTAGAATAAGAGCATCCGCAATCAACACCAGGCAGCGACTGACTTTCAAACACCACAGCACTGAATCAGAAGTACTTTTGCACTCGCTACTGCAGTGGAGTGTGACAATTTGTCATAACCATGTGACTTGTAGAAAGATGTAAAACTGAACTGTGATTCAGGAGTGGGATCTCAGCATGGCAGAGAGCACATATCTTAGGGAATCACAGAGATTAACAAGGAACTAAGCTCCGCCAAGGGCCACCTATCTCTACTCGTACTGACTTGGCCATGAACCACCAACACCACAACAAATTTGATTCCATTGACTTTCAGAAGACAGGGATGAAAAGGTGCCAGTGACTCTCGGCAGGGCAGTATTTAGGGCCCCTGTGTGTGCTGCTACAAGCAGAGCTCTATAAGCGATCAGTGCCTCCCCCCGAAGCACACTTGTTGTAGTTTTGTTAGCAAGATAAATTCTCCCTTTAAAGCACACATCTTTGGGCTAGAGAGACAGCTCAGTGCAATAAGCACTTCTCTGGTAAGTGCAAAGGCCTGAGTTCAATCCTCAGTTCTGCAAAAAAAAAAAAAAAAAAAAAAAAGCACATGTCTTTAAAAGGGTCTGAGGGCCAGCCAGATAGCTCAGTGGACTAAAGCACCTGCTTAGGCAGACTCAGGGGCCAGTTTGCTCACCAGCCCGCCATGCTGGCCCTACCCCCAGGGCACACTGAGACTGGGATTGAGACTAGGCATGGTGGCACATGCCTGTAATTGCATCATTTGGGAGGTAGAAGACAGGAGGATCAGTATGTAGTGAGACCCTGTAGACTCTTGTAGACCCTGTCCTAAATAAACAAATAAATAAATGGAGCTTCTCAACAACTTATTAAATGCATGCTCAGTACACAAGTTCAAAATGACCCAAAGATTCCAAGAACCTTCCTTTCCTACAAGTGTTTATTTTAAAATTTCTTTCTTTCACTGTGTGGATTGGATATGTGTGGAGATTTCTACCCTAGGCAGTGCGGCACCAAAATCCAATTGCTGTGATATTTATTTGTTTTTATCTTTTTTTTTTTTTTTTTTTTTTTTGTATTAGTACAGCTTTATAGGATATCACTACACAGATCAAACTGGCAGTGTTCCTGCTGTTTTCAGCCTCCTTAGCCTGGGATTACAGGCACGTGCCACCACACCCAGTCTCAAACCCCTCTCAGCACACCCTGGGGACAGGGCCAGCACCAGGGCCAGCACAGCAGGCCAGGGATTGATGCCAGTCCTTGCACCTGCCTAAGCAGGCACTTTAATCTGCTGAGCTATCTGGCCCACCCTGCTGTGAAATTTAATTCTTTATAGCCACTTCTGCTGATGGGGATCATAGTCCCAATCACTCATTCTCGTAGTGCTGCCCTGGAACCTCTGAAGAGTCCTACACAGTTGGCCCCCTTAGCTGAAATTTTGCCTCCTGGACTTTTACTAAGCTCTGGCCCCAAGGTCAAAAAGGCTGCATGGAAAATTCCAGACATCAGCAATTCATTAGTACTAACAAATAACTTACACTACATTATACTGTTGTATGCTAATTTATTATTAGTGTTTGTTGGGGACCACAAATTCAAATGGCTAACTTTGTTCCCTAAGGGACAAATGCAGGTATCATCCTTTTGAGGGCTTCCATGAACTCTTTAGGGATGGGCCATCATCTCCCACCCACTATGACTATACCAATACCACCAAAAGTGAAAACCACTCCAGGGTGAGATCCTTCTTGGCATAAGGTCATCTCCCATCCCCAGATTATCCTCACCTGCTGAGCCAGAGACCCCCAAGTCTACCTCTGACCTTCACCTGGAATCTCCTGCCAGCCCCTCCCATCACTGTAGACACCCAGTAGGCAGTTGCTGGCTCTGCCCAACCTGAGGCACTGACCTCCCTGCCCCCCCATCTGCATACTAAATTTGTCTCTGCTTCTTACTCCATCCTTTGCCAGACCCCTCATACAGGCTGTAGGGGGTCTTGGCCAGGCCCCGATAGTAGTTATCTTCATCTGTGTCCTAATTTATAAATTAAACTTTATCACAGAATGAATGTGTAAATATATTCATTTTCATACACATATGAAACAGTACACTATTCATACGGTTCAGTACTTTCCCGGGACTCAGACACCCACACAGGCTGCTGGAACTTCTTCCCGGTAGATAAAAAGAGCCACTGCAATTGCAGCACTGGTTGCCACTGGGTGACTTCTGATCAGAGCAGGAAATAATGAGGACACTGTGATGGCGGCACCCGCTGCTCTTCCCTGCCCTGATGCAGCCACCACCATCACTGGGGACCTCTGAATGCAGACAACTCAGCTTCTGTGTGCCGCGTACAGAGCCCCTGAAGCTCTTAGTAAGGGACGATTGAAGAAGTCAAAGGATTAGTGGAAAATGTGCCCCTAACAAGCTCTGAATCTGTGCTTAATTTCAGGATTTCTATTATCTGAGTCATAAAACATTAAGAAGGCCGTGCCAAGACGCTCCACTTGCCGAAGAACCAGCGCACGTGCACATTTTAGCACATTTTTATTTACCTTCATAATCTCCCCTCACTGGGCAGGTGTCAAGTGGAGAATGAGCTCATGTTTGCACCCAGTCAACAGTCTCAGTTCCAGCCATTTGTAATAAATTTTTAAAGGATAAACACTGGTGCTGAAAACACACCTGGCGCTTGAGGCAAGCTATTGTGCTGTAGCGCTGCGCGCCCGCCAGGACTCGCTAGCTTGCTATCTCACACAGGAGGAGAGTACTCTCCCAAAAGCCGGAATTCTGCAAAGGTCTGGTGCAACGCTTTAAGGAGGCCCCTTACCCAGTTTCTTTAAGTTCAACATGGTTAAGTTGGATATACATCTCTGACAAGGACAGGCAGGGAAAACAGGAAAGGCTTAAGGACACTGACTTACACAACGATAGCATCGTCTGGATTATTCTGGATTATTCTCACTTCCTGGTCTTTCTGCACACTGAGTTCCTCGCCTGTGTTCCTGTTGCCTACCTGCAGATGTGCTCCAGGTGACTGCCCCTCTGTGTCTCTCCCCGTGGTCCTAGACCTCTTCCAAGCGGACAGCTCAATCAGAAGGATGGGTCAGGAGAGCCAGTGGCCAGAGCCTCGGGCCACCACCACCAGGTGACTAAGCAGCGCACATCTCCCCACACCAATTCACCCTGGGAAGCAGCACATGGAGCGCTGACCTGGCACTGGATATTCCTGAAGTCATGTTCTCGAAAACCTTTCTGCACTTGTGGACAGAGGCTTCAACCAATACCAAACTTCGCGCAAATGTTTGAATCGTCAGTGATTCACTCCCACTCCCACCTCAGCTCAGTTTGAATTGCCTTTGTGTTATCAAAGAATTTCAGGACAGCTAAACCATTTGTTACTCTTGACCACTCAGCGCATGTCTTGGTCAGTGCAAACATCATGGGGACAGTTTTCCAGGGCCGGGACTCGGGCTGCTCCTCACCTTCCACATTCACCAGGCATCAGTCTCCACCTCGAGGAAGAGGGTGATGTCCACAACTTACACTGATAAAAAACCAGCAGTTGTTTTTTAAAGATATTATTTTAAAAACATATCTCCCTATCTTATTTTCTCAATTATAAGATGAGGGACCAGTATAATGACCTTTGCTCTTGCTTCTCATGTGACCTTCAGTTTCTGGGGACCCACATACAATTATACAATTGGTGCAAAGTTGCCTGCATCCATTTCCTCCTAATCTTATGTGCTGAGGCTAATACTTAATTTGGATCTTAGCTCTAGCACCTCTCTATGTAGTGCTCAGAGCTGTAAAGTGTGTTACAGAATTTTATTTTCCCTGTAATTAAATCATCCTATTTAAAGTTTATGATGTGTAGACAAAGAAACACTGTTGTGGCCATTTTTAGTGGTCTTTTTCTTATCTAGTGTTAATGTTTTAACATTCAAGCTTGTAACATTTGGAAAACATATTTCAGTCACGAAGATCACGTAAGAAGCTTCTGTGAAAATAGTGGTGACATCATTTAATCAAAACTTTCATTACAATTCAGTTACTCAGAAAGAAAGCAGAGTGAACACTCAGACAGGAGCTGAGAAGGGAAATGGGACTTCATCACTTAGGCCATTCAGTGAGTGATGAAGAGCGCAAAAAACTGCTGACTCCCTTTTTTCTCATTTTTAAGTAGAAAAAAAAACACATACACTGTTCTTCCCTGTGTAAAGCACCCTTTGCTATCATAAATGGTTTCGGGACACTGACTTACACAATGATAAGGGTAAGTGTTGTTATTCTTGTGCTCTGAAATAAGAATTCGGCTGTGAGAATGTAAGTGAAACCTCCTATGAGGTCAATCCAACACGAAGAGCAGGGAAGCAAAATCCGTAGATCCCAGATCCCAGATCCCAGATCCGCCAGCAGCCGCCAGTCGCTGAGAGGGGCGGGCGCCGAGCTGTGCACTGTGCCGCTGCCCTGCTCCCTTATATCACGTTGTGCTGCGAACTTGGCTCCGCACAATTTGGACTATGAGAAGCACTATTTTAATTTCAAAAAGGAAAAGAAACCAAAATAAAATTTTGGTGCTCTTAAGAATAATTCTTAAACAGGAAAGCATGGCCATCTGCAGCTACTTCAAAAATAGTATTCAATTAACTATCATTAGAAATTGAAATTTGGGACATTCCTAGAGCATGTCAGCTTCACGAACTGAGTGATATATCTTTAAAATCATCTTAAAGTCATACTGGACGAATATTTTGTCTCACTTACATAACTAAATAATTAAATCTCTTTAAATATTTCAAACCACATTTAAAAATTTACATGAGAATTTAAAAGTGCAAATTCAAAACCATAATGAAAAAAATTCCTGAGTTGCTAACCAACAGAAATCTGATAAATTAAACAGAAATGTGGTCCCTTTGAGCTATTATAATGTCTTATTCTCTCTATAAATGTAACCACATTATTTTGTACATTTCAAGTTAATAATCTTAAACTTTAATTACATGTTTTAAATTGAATCACAAGGCTAATAAATTATATGAAAACAAGCTCTTTTAAATGGCAACAAAATCTTTAAAACTTAAGCATAGAATTGATTTTCAAATTCAATTCAAAATTTTAATGACATTTCTTTGGGGTTTTTTTCTTATGTATTTAGTACAAGATCTGCAAAGTTTATAGGGTCTCACTACATAGATCAGACTCATAATGATTCTTCTGTTTTTCAGCCTCCCAAGTGCTGGGATTACTGGTGTGTGCCACCAGGCCCAGTCTCAATCCCAATCTATGTGTGCCCTGGGGGTGGGGCCAGCACTCCAGTGATCAAACCCTGGCTGCTGTGCTCTGCCTAAGCAGGTGCTTTAGTCTGCCAAGCTAACTGGCTGGTCTAATATTACTTCTTTGTATTCTTACATTTAATAATAAAATGTCAGAAAGAAATAGTGAATCCTGGCTACACATCAAAATTATCGAAAATCCTTGTGGGTTTTTGGTTCTTGGTTCTGTTTTTTGGGTTTTCTTTATCTCTCTCTCTTTTTTTTTGCAGGCGGGAGCTACTAGGGGTTGAATCCAGGGCTTTAGCAGGTAGTGACATCTCAAACCTTGTTTAAACTTTCTATTTTGGGACCATCTTGCTGAGCTGCTAAGTTGCTCAGGCTGGGCTTTCACCAGCATGCACCCTGCCAAAGCCTCCCACAGAGACGGGATTGCAGGTGTGTGCAAGCCTAGGCTCTGAAATTCTTTAAGGGCCACATAGCTGAGCAAATGGTGACCCTGATGCCCAGTCCCAATCTAACGTAACTCAGAATCTCTGGAGGTCTTAGTTTTCTCCAAAAGCTGTTCAAGTGATAATACAGTGAAGCCAGAGTTGAGAACTTCTGCTCTGAGGAAACAATGTCATCACAAGAAAGAACCGGCATTACTGCAAGGGGTTAACAAGATAAATGGTGACTGCTTAAATTGAAAAAAATTATTATAGTAAAATACGTATTACCATTAAAGTCCCTCAAAATATTCACCCTCACTTTGAACACATCTATCCCTAGTTCTTCTCACCTTCTAGAGCAGGGTTGGAAGTTCTCGTTCATGAGTGACTTTAGTAGCTGTGGGCAAAATGACAGTGAATGCGGCTGCCAATTGATACATAATGGAAAGGCAGGCCCATGAAAGCATTCTGATCTAATCCCATCTCCTTAATCACTGGATAGGGTACCATATGACTTGTGGCTCTCTCCAGTGTCAAAATGACCATGAAATAGAAATGTCTGGTTTCAGTGCATGAAGGTAGGAGCTGGGAAGATAGCTCAGAGGCATAACTACCTGCCCAGCAAGTGCAAGGCCCCAACTTTGATCCCTGATACAAAAAAAAAGTGCTTCAACTGTACATCAAGGTAGCCCAACAATTCAACTAAAGACATTCACAAAAGTAGACTTTCAGAACTGTCTCTGAAAGTAGCAAGAACAATAAGTATGCACAAAGCAAGGGATTAATGATATCTTTTACTGTAGAAGTTTTTTTTTTTTGTTTTCTGTATTTTAGGGAAGGGTCTACAGAGTGTTCAAGGTCTCACTACTAGATCAGACTTGTAGGGATCTGCCTGTTTACAGCCTCCCAATAGCTGGGATTATAGGCATGTGCCACCATGCCCAGTCTCAGTTGCCTTCTCAGGTGCACCCGGGGGCAGGGCCAGCACAGAAGGCCCAGGGATCGAATCCTGGCCCCTGTGCCTGCTTACAGTGCTTTAATCCACTGAGCTATTTGGCTGGCCCTATTGTAGTACTTTTTTTTTCTTTTTTTTTTTTTTTTGTGGAACCAGGGATTGAATTCAGGCCTTGTGCTTGTCAGGGAAGCACTTATTCCACTGAACCATCTCCCCAGCCCTGTAGTATATTTTTAATTTAAATGTTCACCATATTTTTTAATCATACCTCATATTTCATGGAAAGTAGTAACAATCAAAGCCACTTGCTTCTGTTCATGGTCTTTTGAAGTCTGGCCATAAGACTGAGTGCTTCTTTTGAAATTTAGGTGAGTTCCTTAAATCTATCTTATTCCCTACAAATGTAGGTAGGGTACATATTAACTGATTCTGTCCCTTAAATTGAGCCTACAGTTTTATCTACTGCTTGCTAGTCTGCTTCCTGCCTAGTTTAATCCTTAATTCTATTTATAATCTTCCCACCTGACAGGCCCACAATTCATACATATTTAAATGATGTGTGATTGAACACTGCATAATTTTCTTGGATTTATCACACAAGCAATGTCATACCATGCCATTAGTGAATGTGTAGACCAAAATGCATCAAAGAAATTTCAGGGGCACTTGTCAATTAAGATGGAAGAACAGTGGTGTTTAAAGAAATGTATGAACTGCATCTTTTCTCCTTCTAAGATCACCTGAACATCAAGCCACCTTGGTCCCAAGAGCACTTAGTAGCTCGCTTTTGAGCCTCTATCACGTGACCTAACATTGCTCATGGCCAAGATGCATTCATTACCAGGAATCATATGCAGGAATGAATGGCTTTCCCTGAAAGGTCGCATCCTCATAGTAAAGGTGACACTGAAGTAAACACTTTCCTGTCAAGCAGCAGCTTCCATAGATGACAGAGGAAGGCCCCTTGGTGAAGACAGTCCAAAGAAAAAGCATAAGCAAATCTCATACTGAAAAATCTGCAGACAGAGATTAAACCTTGAAAAGATTTGTTCCCCAAAGAAATGAAAGATCCATAGCCCAAGTGTGTAGAAGCAGCCTGGGCAGGCCGAAGGAACTCAACGTATACACTTACCTAGGAGGATTTGGTGGTGTTGCCCTCAGAAGCCTCACGAAAGACAATGTGAAACCTCTCTGAACAATATCACATTCATTCAGACTAGAATGAAGATTAATGCAACTTTCAAGATTGATGACAAGCAAGCAGTCAAAGTATGAAATGCACAGGGAAATAAGGCAACATGAGCCAGGACCGGCATGCACATGTGCAAGCAGGAGGAGGGGAAGCTGCAGACACAAACTTTCAAAATGGTTATGAGAGATATGTTTAAAGAAACAAATGACAATCTTGTAAATATCTTCAGCAAACAAAAAAAAAATCATAAAGCCAGTGTTCTTGTCAATGAAGGGTACTATATCAGTATAGATGGGGTTACTGGATGCTACGGCACCCACAACTACAGCCACGAGACCAGCAGAGCAATGGTCTCTAGCCAGGACAGTCTTTCTGGTTTGCAGAGTCATCTTCCCAGTGTTTCTTCACTGGTCTTCAGTCCAGATCAGCTCCCATGTTCTTAGGCTCCAGGCCTTCCTTATGGACCCAAAAGCAGGCTCAGCTACCCATCCTTCAGATGCCAGGCTGGCCCACTGAACAGCTCCAGGAGCTTGCCCTTGGGTAGACCAACTCAGCTGAAGAACACCATCCAGAATTTTCAACAGAATGGCTAGAGAAGGGCTTTCCCTGTGGAAGTCGGTCAGATATCAAGATCACAAAGATCATAGGTAAACAGGAACATACAACAGCATCAAAGAAGGAAGTTAAAGTGCCAGTGATACTCTAAAGAAATGCAGACTTGACAAAGAAGCCAAAATCATCACCTGTAGAACGTTCAGTGAGCTGCCAAAGAACACACGTAACAACTCAGCACCACCAGGAAAACAGTACATGAACAAAGCTCTAAGTCCAATAGAGGATCGAAATCATTTGAAGGAACTGAACATAAATTCTAGAGTTGAAGAATGCCATGCGTGAAATGGGAAAAAAGTAATAAAGCATACAACAGAGTTGAACAAACACAAGAGTGTATATTTCAAAACACATCATTTGAAATGATCTAGTGAGATGAGAAAAAGGAAAATAATAGTAAATAGAGTGTGAGGCATTATGGGACAGCACTGAGAGAACCACGAGGTGCATCATGGTAGTTCTACAAGAAGAGGACATGAAGAGGAAGAAATATACTGTACTCAGTGACAAAATAACTGAATATTCCCAACATCTGGAAAATATACGGATATTCAGGTTCAACACAAAGACCACCAGCAATACACATAATCAAGTTGTCAAAATCAAAGAGTTCTGAAACCAGCAAGAGAAAAAGAGAATTGTTGTATACAAGGTGTGGCAGTTGATACATTGTGTCAACTTCTGCAGGCAGGCAGGGCCCACCCTGGGGTACAGTATGTTCCACTCTAGGACCGTGGGCCACCCCCGAGTGACTCAGCACAAAAAGCATATATAAAGGAGTTGAGGAAGGCTTGCTGAAGGCTCTGCCCTGTTTCCTTGGAGAAGTCCCAGTCTTTGGAGGAGCTTGTTCTTACTGCCACTTTTTCCACAGTGCACTGCAGCACGATGGATGCCGCAGTTGCTGCTCCTCCTCTGCTCTTCATTGTTTTCTGCCACCAGGAACTGCTGTCGTTTGCCTTGGAGGCAGTAGAGTATGAACTGGAACCTCCACAAATTGTGAGCTATTTAAACCTTTCTTTCCTTCATTTTCAGTGATAAGCATTTGTCCCAGTAACGAGTAAAAAGTAACTAAGACACAAGGCAACCTCTACCAGTTCTTCAGCGACTATCTCAACAGAAATTCCACAGGCCAGGCAGGAGAGAATACTATGGTACAATTCTAAGGAATGAAATAACAGTCAAGATCCAAGGGGCAGAGATGTCCCTGAGAAATGAAAGAATAGGGCAAAAGATGATTAAGACAAAGAAAAGATAAAAGAGAGCTGCGCTTGTCTGAACCAGCTACTCGAAAAGCAGAGGCAGAGGATCACTCCAGCCCACAAGGTGAAGAGAAGCCTGGGCAGTGAAGGGGCCCCATTAAAGGATTGAAAAATTCTGAAGGACTTCTTCACCACTAGAGAAATGTTGAAGGAAGATCTGCAGGCTAAACTGAAAGGATCCAAATTTGTAACAAAACAATCAAAAAAAGTATTAAAATCCCTGTAAACCCAGGTAATGGTAATTTACACAGTTAAACTGAGAATTTCTAATACTGCAATGATAAAGTGGAAATCACTTCAAACACTAGTATAAATTTTAAAAGACAACAGTGTCAGGGCTGGCCAAATAGCTCAGCAGATTAAAGATCTTGCAAGCAGGCACAGGACCCTGGGTTCAATCCTTGAGCCTGTTGTGCTGGCCCTGCCCCTAGGGTGCACTGAGACAACAATTGAGACTGGATGTGGTGGTGCACACTTGTAATCCCAGCTCTTGGAAGGCTATAAACAGATGGATCACTACAAGTCTGATCTAGTAGTGAGACCCTGAACACCCTGTAGACCCTTCCCTAAAATACAAAAAAAGTGTTAAAAATAAGTACAACTCATTATTTATTAGTGGATACATAACATAGAAGATGTAAATTATGAGATCAAATACAAAATTGGAGGGTTTTAGAAGTATACCTTTTGTAAAGGATCGAAGTTAATTTCTTAATATAAAATGGGTTGCTATAAGACACTGTATGACAGGCTGGCAAGATAGATCAGTGGACTAAGTGCCTACTTAGGAAAGTTCAGGGTTGGGGTTCAATCCCCAGTACCACAGCCCTGGACTGAGCCAGTCACTCAGACCAGGAGAGGTAGACATGCCTGTAATCCCAGCTCTGGGGAGGCTGAAGACAGGAAGAACATTGTGAGTCTGATCTACATAGTAAGATTCTGTACCAAATACGTTTTTAAAAAATGGTGTATAAAACTCCATGGGAACCATGAGGCAAAAGCCTATAGTAGATACAGAAGAGAAACAAGAAAGGAATCAAAGCATGCCACGACAAATACCACCAAATCAAGGAAGCCAGCAAGAGGGGAAGAAATGAACAAAGGAATAAAAACAATTAGAAAAGATTTGGCAATTATAAAGGTAGGGGGCAGAGATATAGCTCAGTGGTGGGGAGCCTGCCTGGCAAGTGTGAGGTCCTGTGCTTGATTCCCATGAAAATATTATAATGGTAAGTACTTAGCTGTCAATAATGACTTTATGTTTGACTAGATTATCCAATTAAAAGAGTGGTTGAATGCATAAAGTATAACCAACATTGAACTAGATGCTGCCTATCATAGACTTTCTTTGCCCTTAACAGTTAAATTCAGAATAATCTAATACTGTACTTCTGTGTGATGTATAAATCATGAAGTATGAAAGTAATATATAAAGAAAAGTATTCAGTACCAAAGAAATCAAAAGGAGTATAGCTATATTTACATCAGATAAAATATAATTTAAGTAAAAATCTGTAACAAAAGACAAATTGGCAATTATCTTTCTATGCATTCAATATGAGAACATGTAAATATATAAAGCAAAATCAATAAAATTTAAGGGGAATATAGATAAGCTATGTAATAAGCATAGATTTTAATACTTCACTTTCATCAAATCTTTCTCTCAGCCAAGTACTAACCAGGCCCAAGCCTGCTTGGCTTCCCAGGTACGAGAAAATCAGGGCACCTCAGCGTGACTGGCCTGAGTAGACTCTCAACAAGGAAGCAGTGGCTTAAGACTGTGCTTTAGATCCAATGAACCTAAGTGAGGCCTACAGAGTGTCCTGCATGCAGCAAGCACACTGCTTTTAAGGGCACACAAAGAATTCTCCAGCATTGATAGTCTTAGTTCCACATATGAATTTGACAAATTGATAAGTTTTTAATTATATTAAGCATCTTTTCCAACAAGAAGGGTATGAAGGTAAAAATCAATATAGGGTATGAAGGTAAAAATCAGTAATAGGAGAAAAGCTGGAAATTTCCTAAAAATAAATGAATTAAATTCAATCCAGAATGAATAATAGATGGAAGAGAATCAAGAAGAAAACTAAAAAAAAAATCTTTAAGCAGACAAAAATAGAGCACAGCACATCCATAGCTATGGGACCCAGCAAAAGCTGGGAAGAAAGTTGGCAGCACTGAGCATCTCCACCAAGTACAAAAGAGAGCTCTTAAGTAACCTAACTTCACAGCCAGAGGAAGTATAAAAAATACACTGAGCTTCCAGTTAGCAGAAGAGAGGAAATAATAGAAATGAAGCAGAAATAAATGAAATAGGAATTAGATAAACAATTTAAAAGATCAATGAAACCAAGCTGATTTTTTTGTAGAGGCAGACAAAACTGACACATTTTTTGGTAGAAAAAAAAATGATTCATAATGATAAGTGAAAGACAAAGCACTATAACTAATAACCCAGAAAAACAAAGGACCATAAGAGACTACTATGGACAATTATACAACAACAAATGAATAATCTATAAGAAACACTAAAATTTCTCAAAACATACAACCAAGACTAACTCATGAAAAAGCAGATAATTCTAATAGATCAATAAAGAATAAGGAAATTGAAATGGTAAAAAAAAATCATTCAACAAAGAATAGCAAAACGGAAAGAAGGAAGGAAAAAAGGAAAAGAGAGAAGAGAAGAGAAGAGAAGAGAAGAGAAGAGAAGAGAAGAGAAGAGAAGAGAAGAGAAGAGAAGAGAAGAGAAGAGAAGAGAAGAGAAGAACATAGCCAGGGAAATAGCTCAGTAGAATAAGCTCTTGCCTGGCAAGCACAAGGACCTGAGTTCAATCCCCAGTTCTGCCAAAAAACAAAGAACAAGAAAAAGATGAGAAAACCATGAAGAACCAGATGGCTTCGTTTAGGAAGTCTAACCAATATTTAAAGTTCAGACATTAAAATTTTTCTGAAACTCTCCCAACAAATAATGAAGAGGAGGCATACTAGTCTGTGTTATGTTGCTACAAAGAGGTGGGTGAGGCTAAATGCTTTAAACAGAAAAGTTTATTTAGCTCACAGTTCTGTGGGTTCAAGAACATGCTGGCATCCAGGTAACAGGACTCTGTCACAACATGATAGAGAAGCAGAAGGGAACTAAGTGAAGAAGGACTCAGATGGTGAAACAGGCTGGAGAGGCTAACTTGCTCTTAAAAGCAAACAAATAAACTCTTTTCTTCAACTGAACTGAATCTGATGAAAAGCACATTAAATCCCCACTGAGGCTGTGCCTCTGTGGCCTAATTCCCTTCTGCCCCGCCTCCTCAAGAGTCCACCACCTCAACACAGCCTTTCCTGGGACCATGTTTGAAGCACATAAAAGCTTGGGGCAATCAGAGCTATCACAGGGGAAGCACTTGTAGACTCTCACCTACAAGGCCAGCATTTCTGATACCAGAGTTAGACAAAGACATCAAGAGAAAGATAATTCTAGATAAACATCCCTGATAAGTAAAGATGTAAAAGTTCTCAATAAAATACACGCAGACCAAATTCAGCCACATATTAGACAAATCACAGACCATGATAAGCAGGATTTACTCCTAGGATGCAAGGGTGTTTCAACGTACTGTACAGTAATTATTGTGACATGCCACATTAACATAGATGTCATTTTAATAGATGGGAAAACACTCAATACAATTCAACATCCTGTCATGATGAACAAAAAAGTTCCACTGAATTGCTTACAGAAAGAATGTGCCCTGGCATAATAGAGGACACACACAGGCCTGCAGCTAGCAGCACACTCGATGGTGAAATCTGGAGAGCTCTATGTTTAGAATTACGAAGATGCTAAGGAGGCCCAGCCTTCTACTCTGCAGCATTGGCAGTCATGGCCAGAACAATTAGACAAAGAAAAAACAACTTTTCAAACAAGAGAGAAGTCAAGCTGTCTCTGCTTGCAAATGGCGTGATCTTATCAATAGGAGTAATAATATTTATTGGTAAGACAATGAAACAATCCTATGTACAGTTTATCAATAAGAATATAATATTTAGGAATAAATTTAACCCGTAATATGAAATATCTACACAATGAAAACTGTGAGACACTGCTAAAAAATTAAAGATACCATTTTAATAAGTGGAAAGACATCGATGTTCATAGACTGTAAGACTCAGTATTGTCAAAATAACTATAGTGCTCAAAAGGATATATACATTCAATAAAATCTTCATGAAAATTCTAAAATCTTGGGTCTTCTAATAAAATTATAAATAGCAATGCTAAATTCATACAGGGCCAAGAAAAACCCCAATTAGCTGAAGCAATATTGAGCAAGAACAAAGCTAGAGCCATTGTACTTCTAATTTCAAATTATCCTAAAGCTCTGTAGTAACCACAACTATTATGGTATTGGAACAGATATAATTACCATGGGAAGCAAATAGAGAGCATGGATGTAAATCCACATGTTAACATCAGGAGATCTTCAATATACCAAGGGAAAATAATTGTACTTCAATAAGTGGTGCTAGGAAAGCTGGGTATCTATAGAGAAGGGAATGAATTTGACTCTTACGGTATACAGCAAAGTCAATGCAAATTGGATTAAGAACTTAAATATCAGAGGGGCTGGGGAGATAGATCAGTGGAAAAGTGCTTGCCTGGCAAGCACAGAGTCTTCAGTTTCATCCCTGGTACCACCAAAAAAGAAAAAGAACTGCTGAAACTCTAATTCCCAGAATAAAGTATCTATTTAGCAACACAAAAAAACAAAGGCAATAAAAGAAAAAATTAAAAAGTGTGTCACTATATCAAACAAAGAAATAGCAAAGATTTTAGCAAAGATTATCAGTGAAACAGCATCAAAATGAAAACAGAATGGAGGAAGATATTTATAAACCATTTGTCTGAGAAGAAGTTAGTATCCACTACAGATTTTTTCTTTTTTTAGATTTTATACTCACAGGATAATTTAGTTATCTCCCTCTAAATTCATATGCTGAAAGCTAATCCCCAAATTTCCTAAGAATTAAAGAGTTGAGCCTTGGAGAGGCACCAGGCCTTGTGCTCATTGGTGGCATCTATTTCCTTATAACACAGGGAGCTCTGTTGCTCATGTCCCCTGTGGGAGCAAAACTGGAAGATGCCGCCTATGAAGCAGACCACAAGCCCTCGGGAAACACTGAATCTAGCGGGGATTAATCTTGGATATCTGTATAACGAAAACTATGAGAAATGAATTGCTATAATTTATAAAAGATGCAATTTATGTTATTGAGCTGTACCAGCCAATAGTAAAACATAAAAGGACTTCAGACAACTCTGCAGCAGAAAAGTAAGTACACATAAGCCAATTTTTGCATGAACCAGTGGCCTAACTGGACATTTTCATATATAAAACATAAAAAAAACCAACAGGCATATGAGCAAGTACTCAGCATCACTAATTCCTGGGAAATGCATGTCAATAACATAATGATACATCATTTCACACCTGTTAGGATGGCTATCGAAAAGATGAAGGGTAAGTGTTCCCAAGATAGGTAAGAAGGGTCTACAAGCATTGCTGGTGGGACTCTAATCTAGCACAGCTACTGTAAAAATACTATGGAGGCTCTAGAACAACACACAAAATCACAACTATCATATCACCTAGCATTTCTTCTTCCGGATATATATCCAAGGAAAATGAAATTGGTATCCAGAAGATATCTGATATTTCCACATTTGCTGTATATTATTCACAACCCTAAGACACAAAAATAACCTGCATCCATTCTACATGGATAGGTGAAGATGTTTTATTTATACATGTATGTGCATATATCTGAGTATTACTCAGCCTTAAAATAAGGAAATTTTACCATTTTCAGCAACATAGATGAGTCTGGAAGACCTTATGCTCAGTGGAATAAACTAGCACAGAAAGAGAAGCACAGACTACGTGATTGTACTTGTATTTGGAATCTGAACAAGTCACAGGTATATGAGCTCAAAGTAGAATGCTGGTGATCGGGAGTCCTGTGGGAGGGGACTTAGGACTTAGAGGCTGATTAAAAGCACAAGATGTCAGCTATAAGAAGTGTAAATTTAGAGTGCCACTGTACAGTGTAGTGGCAGTGGTTAATACTAATGCACTGTTTACTTGGAACGTATAAGACAGGAAAGCTGAGAATGTTCTCACCAAATTTACATGAAAGGCAACTATGTGGGGTATGGATATATTGACAATTTTAATAATGACAACATTTCAGAATATTCATATATATATAGTGTCCCATTGTCTATCTTGAATATACATAATTTTATTTGTCAATCATATCTCAATAAAGTTTTTTGTTTTTGTTTTTGTTTTTAATGTATTTGGTACAGGATCTCACTATGTAGCTTGGACTCATGGTGGTCCTCCTGCTTTCAGAAAGCCTCCCCAGCACTAGGATTACAGGTGTGCACCACTGCTCAGACTCTGGCCAGCTCAGACTGCCCTGGGAGCCGGGTTGGTGCAGCGTGTGGTATTGGGGATCAAACCATGGTCCCTGCACTTGCTCAACTGGTACTTTAGTCCACTGAGCTATCTCGCCAGCCCAAAAAAAGTAAGTAACAAATTGTATAACAACATAAAGAGATGTGCAGGATGGGAGGAGTCTTATCTCCTGATACTGCCCAGGATCCCAGAAGGAAAATGCACACAAAATGTGCTTTAAATCGTCATTTCTCTCCATAAAATAACAAAAAGGATGACTTCCTCCTGATCAATGGTCACAGTTAAGTGGTTCTGTGGCCAAGCATGTTGAACTATGCAGCCACAGAACACTAAATACAGCTAACGCTTTCAAAATAAAATTTAACAAAAGCTTCAGTAAAATTTCCAGAGCTACGTAAATTTGGCCACACTTTGAAAACAACTGTTGACATGGAAAAATTTACTTCAATAAACTCATATAAATGTTTACTTTTCTAATAATAGGATAAGTATTTTGTGGATTAAGGATGGGTCTTTCTTTTAAATTTTACACTCACAAATTAATTTAGGTAGGCATCAATTCTAAGACTTACAGGCCTCATAATTAACTATGATCACATGTGTCTTAGATTCAAAAGTCCATTTAACATTAGAGTTAATGAAGCATTGGTACTTGTTGGGTACTTTTGGGATAAGAAGCCAAAACAAATTTAAGTCACAGAGCTTCTTGCTCATTAGCAGACCCTACAGCACTTGCTCCTGTCAGATGGGAGAGGCAAAGGGCTCTTTCCCAAAGGTAACCTCCACCTCCAGAAAATTTGCTTTAATATCCAAAAGATGCTGTGCAGTGTGCTTGATAATTTTGGCACCATTACTTCATCCTCCCACCTGAAATCTACTAAAAAAAAAATAGTGTTTTGATGGTACATTGTATTTTCTTTCAGCTGACTGCCTTTCACAATACTTAGAAATAGGTGTTTGAGAACACAATGAAGAAGACATATGTTCAAACCACATTGATCATACTCTTTTTTTTAAATTTTGTGTATCTGGATTTTCACATAACACTGTGGTCTCAAGGAGCATCCATTTACCTAAAGTGACCCAAACTTACTTTTTTATGGAAGAACGGCATCTATTGTATATGAATACCACATTTTCTTTATTCATGTGTCTGTTGATGTTATAATCATGAATGTGAATTCTCTGAATTAATTAAGTGATCAAAAAATGAGATCCAACAATACATTTCATATAAGAAACACGTTTGATTTAAAAAGAAATTCATAGACTGAAAGTCAAAGGATGGCAAACAATATTCCATATGATAGAAAACAGGGAAGACAGAAGTAACTATTGTATTTGTAAAATGAACTTCGAGACTTCACAGAAGAGAGAATGAAGGTTGCAATATGCTTGTTAAGGTAATGGTCCCAGAGAAAAAACTACCGTAAATATATGTGCACCTAATACTGGTGTACTCAACTATATAAAACAAACACTACTACATATGACACAACAATAACAGGGGACCCCAATTCCCCAGATTCCCAACTAGATCAACTAGGCAAAAAAATAAAGAAATATCAGAGCTGAAACAAACCTTTGAACAAATACACTCAGCAGACATCTACAGAGCTTATACCTAACAGCAGAGTACATATTCTTCTCACCAACACATGGAGCTTTCTCCGAAGTAGACCAAGGAGCTGAAATTGTCCCATGCACATTGTTGGATCACAGTGCAAATAAATTATAAATGAATAAGTAAAACCCGCAAAAACATATATGCCTATAGAAAATAAATCATATCCTCCTGAACAATCAATGGACCGTAAATGCAATTAAAGAAGCAATTAGAAAATTTCTACAATTAAACAATAATATCACTATGACATACCAGAACGTATGGAATATAATGAAAGCAGTCCTATGAGGAAACTGTATAGCAGAGAATTTCCATCAGAAAAACAGAGCAAGCTGAAGTAACCTAATGTTGAACCTCAAAGTTTTAGGAAAAGAAGAGCCAGTTAAAACCCACCTCATATAAGGAATGAAATTGTAAAGCACAGAGTGGAAATTAGTGCAGCTGAGGCTAAGAAAACAATACAAAGAATCAATTAGTCAAAGAGTTGATTATTTGAAAATTAAATAAACCCTTAGCTAACCTTAACATAAAAGGAAAGATCAGAGCTGGCCAGATAGCTCAGCTGATTAAAGCACCTGCTTAGGCAGAGTGCAGCTGTCGGGGTTCATTCCCCGTGTGCCATGCTGGCTCCACCCCCAGGGCAATTGAGATGGTGATTGAAACTGGGCCTGGGTCACCTGCCTATAATCCCAGAGCTTGGGAGGCTGAAAACAGGAGAATTACTGAGTCTGATCTATGTAGTGAGACCCTGAAGACCTTGGACTAAAGACATTTATAAAAAAAAAAAAAGGAAGGATCCAAATCCATGCAGTTAGGAATGTGTGGCGTTTCATAGGGAAGATGCAGATGTACACAATCTGTAGCAGGTGCAGTGCCACAGACTCACAGGCAAGGTAAGGAAGGAGCAGACACGTGGTACCCTCTGAGCTCAGACAATATCCAGCAGGGGGTAGGATGATAAAAACCAGAGACAGCATCCTGGGGACCAGGGCATGAACTTTACCTGGAGAAGAAAGAGGGAGCGTGAAGAGAAATGGTGCACATGGACGAACACAAAGGTCCTGGGGGACTGGCTCACAGTTAGCCTCCACGCCTACTCACAACTGAGAATCAGCAGAAAATAACAGGCAATTCAGGAAAGGGAGAGTGCTCTCTGGGTAGTGCAGGCCAAGTCACCAAGACTCTGTGCTATGTGTCCAAGGGCTTCAGTTTTCTTGGAGAACAGTGAAGAGTCATGCTAGGGTTCACACAGAAAAATTCAATATTCAGTGTTTAAATCATTTGATGAGGATATTGCCGCATTCTGAGCAACAGCTGAACAGGCAGTTGGGGTCCTGAGGAGAGAACAAGCCCAGCAGTTGCTGATAAGCTACGACCGGTCCTGGCCAAAACAGTTCACAATAATGCCCACGTGTTCTAATGAGGCAAACGGATGGAAGGATGTTAAACAGGAAATGTGGATGCTCCAGAATGGGAACCAAAGGATATGCCTCAATACAGTAAATACGAAAAATCACTCCCAAGTCCTGCATAGAAATTATTTGCATAGCAGGTACCTGACTACACTACTTAAAGATCAGTCCCAAAGTCAAGGCTGCTAGACAAGACCAGCCAAAGGCAGGCTGAGATCACTGCAGTGTCTGTGACCCAGTCATCTCCCTCTCGGTGTGCAGTTAGGTGAGTGAAGAGTGAAGACCGAGGTCTAAACTTCAAAACAGAGAGGCTCTAACCCCAGATACAGGACACACTGCTCTGAAACCAAGGGAAGCCCCCAGCGTGGGGGGAGGGGTTCACAGACCCCACTGAAGTAAATCAGCCAAAAGAAACAGCTTGGCCTGATTCTCTGAGACCAGTATGGTGCGATGCCACATTGGAACCTTCCTAAAGCAAGAGAGAAATATGGCAAGAATGTCTTCTGCAACATATTACTCTTTCCTAGGAAAATTTTCAAAAGGATGTAATGCTATGTTTCTATGATGTCACAGAGGGAAATTCCAAGTCAACCTGTTTTTGTGAATGAAGTCATAAATGCACATAGACACAAAGCCCATTTATATGAAAATCTCAGTTGTTTCTCCTGTTTTCTGTAACACTTGCAAATGCATGTTCCCTTATGTCACTTTTAAAATCACACGTGCAAGAAAGCTATATGTTCTTTCATAACATACCATTATTCTGCAGGTACTCTGAATAAGTTTCTGAACTTAGATAGCATTTCAAGCCAGATTGTATTAAGGCCATTTTAAAAGTAAAATCTAATGATTTTCTTTTAAATAAATGCATGTAAATTCCAAGTCCTTTATAATAATGTAATACAACATATATACATTTATTATACTATCATTTCCAAAGAGCATACACTGGAGTTTATGTGATAGTCCCTTTAAATCAGGAAAACAAACAGGTCCCTGATGGAGCTTCTCCCGAAATCATGCAAGCTGTCCATGGGCTACAGCACAGACGTTATGTCACCTGCCAAGACTTCATATCAGGGCCTTTCATCCTGGTGCTGTGCTATATGGCTAAATTCTTACAGGTTTGCTTTTACAAAGAAATGTATTGCTGGGTTTTTATATAGCACATAGCATGACTTCAGTGTCCACAAAGCACACACACATGGCTAAGTTGTTTCTTCCTTCATAAATTATCTTCCATTCTCTTTCTGTTATAATTAGACTTCAAACATTTCTAACACTAAGCTTATTTAAAACAATCATTAAAAATAGTAATGTGTTTTAATCTTAATCTACAGCTAAGCATTCTTCTTCATTTATTATACTGCTTTCATTTGATAGAGAACAGCAAACCTTTAATACTCAGTGGTACACATGTATATATTTTAGCCGTGGGGGAGATAAGAAGTTAAAAGGGAACAACAGGGCTGCATGTGGCCTCCAGTCCTACCACTGGGCGTGGATTTACTGTGATTCCTCTTTGCTTCTCAGAATGTGAGTGGAAGTGGCGCCTGAAGTCCTGGGGGCAATGGCGACATCTGCATCAGAGCTCTGTCCCTGGCAGCTCAGTCTTACTTCTTATTCCACCATCTCACCACTGAAGAAGGATGATTGCCCAAGAAATACTCTGTAATAGCACATTTCAGTCCTATTTCATATCAAGCTAGTTTCCAACAGCAGAGAGACATTAGATTTTAGCTATCGATTTTGTCCACACTCCATTTCTGTCCCACTCATGTGTGACGTTGATGTAGAGTGGATGATTGTGATGGTGTCTGTAAAATTAGGCTCACTATATACACAAAAGAGAAAACAATCTAAGTAACAAGTGATGTAATTCAATCCAGAGACAGTGGCTATAGCTGTGAGACAAAACAAGCTCCAATCACAATAAACCTTAAAGAAGAGTTCAGAAGTGGCCCCCAAAGAAGACCTAGAGGAGTACATCAGAAAGAAGTCATGGGCCATTGTACCTAAGAACTAATATTTTGAACAGGAAAAGTACAGTATAAAGTATACAAATACACATTGTTAAAACAAGTTTAAAACCTCTGTGAAAGATGTTCAGTATGTTAGAAATTCCAAAAAACTTCAAAATGAGATCTTTCAAAAACTCTTTCCAAGTCAACTGGTCATCCAAACTCAGTCATGGATATTGATTTTAAAATGCATGATCTAGCTGGCACATGGGACAACCTCTCCCATATTATACTAAATATTTTAAGAAAATCCAGGAGTAGATAAATTCAAACTAGCCCCCCAAAATAATAACATTTCTCAAATCTGGAATAAAATGTTAGCTACAATTCCAATGAGACTAATTTAAGAACCAATCATTGGTAGACAATACCTACTCTACAAATTGAAATAAAACATGGTCACTAATCTGATTTACAAGGAGGTAAAAGTGTACCCACTCCCATTTGCCAAGGGCCTGACATTTGGGCTAACAAAGACACTGGGAAGCTGCTCCTCCACAGCATGAGTGGCAGGAAATTGTCAGCACAGCGTCTTCATCCTGGACTCTCAGTTCTACTTTATTGACATTTGTTTAGGAACTATATCACTTAGGAAGAAAACACACACACACAAACACACACATACACACACACACACACACAGCTGGCTAAGTAAGGGTAAGGACTGCTACAGGTGCAGGTATGGTGCATTCTGGGAGCACACAGTGAATATGCAGAAATAGAGGAGGACAGAAATGATGGACTTGAGAAACTTGGGAGCAAAGTGTGCTAAGATGTGTAGTCTTTGATGTAATCACTGGGCAATATTTCAGAGAATCAGTAATTTTTTCTTAAGTGACCAAAGTTGCAAGAGACAAATGTGTGTTCACCAAGACAAGAGGAAGAGCTGTGTGTAGTGCACTTGCCTCTCCAGTCGTACAGCAGAGTGAGATCCCACAGTGCACGGCTGGTGCTGAGCGGGGCCAAGAGCGAGCTCCATACCCTGTGTGTTGGCAAATACCAAGCTCCAAGAGGCTTTTCATCACCCCATGGTGAATAAATAGGAAGAACAAAACTCGGTCAAAATAAGGGCAATAAGGGCAATTAGGCAAGGAGAAAATGTAGTAAGTGTATACATTTATAAATTATTTTCCCTGAGTACCAAAAGAGAATTTCAGAAAAACAGTTGGTGTCCTCAGCAGGACATAAGAACAAAGGAAGAAACAACAAAGACCTATAAATTAGGAAGACAAGTTTGTAAAAGAAAAGAAAAATGCTGAAACTATTAACAGAACTCAGATCCTGCGGGACAACAAGGAAACTGAAGATCTAGCTGCAGCTCTGTAATCTACACTGGGGACACTTATCATCCTTAAGCCTCCTCTTTCAATGTCCATAAAATTTAAATGGTGCTTTACCTAACTGATTCTAGGAATATGAGCAGGCACGCACTGTGTACCTACCTCACACTGGCTGACCAATGAGGAAGTCGTTACCGCTCACTTTAGAGAACTGTAGACACACCAAGCTTACCATGCATGAAGATGTCACCTCTTCTAGCACAGTAGTAGGATGCACTACTGATTGTAGTTACAGGTTCTTTCTTTGAGTCCCCAGTGGGTTCCTTCCCTGGGCAAAGCTGGTGTTCACGTTTAATTAGCACATTTGTAGTACTTAAACTTCACATTCGTTGTGGGAAGTTGATTGACACATGCCCATAAGATATTTTTAATTAATTTTATTGAGAAACAAATAGCAATGAGACAGTTTCAAAACCGAATAGTAGGGCAGTTTCAATAATTAGTACATTGTGTATTGTAGTCTTTGTAGTAGTTATTCATAGTACAAGATGCAGACATGATATCCTGTTCACAAACACTATTAGTACAAATCTTTCTTCTCATTGAATTAAGAGAAAGTAGCTGTATATCTATCCTATTTTGTATTCAGATACAAAATGGTCCATCATTTGTATCCCCTTTTTTGTTAAGTTTTGTCAGAGATGGGTATTCCACTGCCATTTAAATATAGTACGTGCATGAATTCAAGGTCCTGAGTTCAATCCCCAGTTCCACAAGAAAAGCATTTAATTCCTGTTCACCTCATTCCTTCCCCCTCACCCATATTCCAAGTTTCCTGTACCCAGTTTACTCTATCTCATCTACAAGCTCTTGATGGGCCTCAGCATTTTGAAATGTTTGCTTCAAACAAATATGCAACAATGTCAAAAGCAGCTATTCTTTCTCTGCTTTGATACTCAGTAACAGGAGATAAATTTGCTTTTTTTTTCACTAATTCAAAATTTAGCAGGAGAGGGGCCTATGACAGTTCATTGGTGTAAAGCACTTCCTTAGGCAAGCTTAGGCAAGCACAGGGGACTGCAGAGGTTTGATCCCTGGCACCACAGGCCATACCAGCCCTGCCCTCAGAGTGGACGGAGCAAAAAAAAAGAAAGAAAAAAGAAAAATTTGGCAGGAGAAAAACAAAGCGGGGCATATAACGAACAGGCCCCAGTCCCTGGCTAGTAGATGCACAGTCACCAGGAACGAAGTTGCTTGGCTGTAGGGTAGACATACAGCCAGGCCACCCAGAAGGAGAAGGCACAGCAGAGCTTTCACTGGCCCAGAGCCTCCCAGCATCCCAGAGGCTGGAGCTCAGCCAGCCACTTGTGCTTGGGTGGGTGCCTCTGTGTCCCTGGTTACTGCAACTGCTCAGAAGCAGTTATGCAGGCGTTGCTGAATTCCCATTCTTAAAATAATTTCCATTTAATCATAAAAATTGTCTAAATCCTAAGTACCTGAATTTACCATATATAATAGAACTTTCTTTAAGTTCCTGTAGTAATCTTTACTATGACTTAGTTGGTTTGGTCTGATCTGGTCTGGTCTGGTTTGCTTTGGTTTGTCTCTAATGATTGGATAAGCTTACTTAAAACAGTTAGTGTGACTGTTTTAGTTCTAAACAATCAGGCTAAGCAAAGGACATCAGTCAGAAATGAGCACTGACAGAATGCACTTTTATTCTGCAATGCCAGAAAATGACTACCCAATGAAAACTCACTATGTATGCCTTTATGGTCTCTAATAACTCATCAGCATATAATGTGAGCATATTCCTACAGATATAAAATATCAAAACGATAAATTTGGTTCAGATCATATTTATTATTTTTTGTAAAAATAAATGGTTCACTTTTACTGTGGCTTCAAACTATTTCTCTCATGAAATGTACGTAAGAAAAAAAACCAGGATTGTTTTAGTGAAATGTACATCAAAATATAGATACAAAAGAAGCAAAAATGACCATGAGGTTGAAAAAGTAGGCTTTGCTGTACACTTTGAGTGCCTAAAATTCCAAGTTGCTCAGTGTATGTCCCCAGCACTATGCACAGGCCACATTGGGGACACAGGTGCCAGGAATCTGAAAGGCTGTGCTGGGGCAAGGTGAGCCTCACCTGAAAGAAAGTCCCTGAGTGGAGAATATCAGGTAAATTCTTTTTTTAGATTATTGTACATGCACACAGTTATAAGGAGTGACAGAGATAATGGTGCACCTTTATGCAGTTCACCTTGAGAGTAACATCTTCTAATTCTATAGAACAGTATTCTAAATAGAGTGTTAACATTGATCCAATCCACCAAGCTCAGTCTGAATCCCAGTCTTTCTCCCTCTCTCCTCTTTCTTCTCTCTCTCTCTCTCTCTCTCTCTCTCTCTCTCTCTCTCTCTCTCTCTCTCTCTGTGTGTGTGTGTGTGTGTGTGTGTGTGTGTTTTACTGGGGAATTGAATCCAAGCCTTTCCTAATGAACTGTAATCATCTGCCATTTTTCAACATTTTAAAACTTTGAGATATGCTCTTGC
Source organism: Ctenomys sociabilis (assembly GCA_004027165.1). NCBI lineage: Eukaryota > Metazoa > Chordata > Mammalia > Rodentia > Ctenomyidae > Ctenomys > Ctenomys sociabilis. The sequence goes on from PVKA01011423.1 coordinate 57,636, forward strand.
TAAGTTGCTGCTTTGTCCAGCGTGGGCCTGAACTTGTGATCCTCCTGTGGAATGCACAGCTCACAGGCATGGCCATCATGCTCCGCTGACTCCCAGGTTTTTAAAGTTCATCTCTATGTGTGTGCTAGAGCTTCAATTCTAAATGTCTCTCAAAGGCCATTCAGAATGTTAGAGGCTTGTTCTCAGAATGGCGCTATGGGGAGGTGGTCCTTCTCAGAGGCAGAGCCCAGTGGTGGTCCTCCCACGTGTTCACATTCATGCATCCATCGCTAGTCAAGATACAGAGGAGTTCAACCACCACTCGGGATCACTATGCTGCCCCACACCCACCTTCAGCCTGGTAAGCAAAATCTGTTCTCTATCTTCTCAATTGCATCATTTTAAGGATGTTATAAAACATGCAATATATAGCCTGGAGCAGTACCTTTAGAGTCAGGGGATATATAGCCCTCGTAAAAGAGTTTTAAAGTCGTAGGTAAAAATCTAGGAGAAGATCACACATGCACAACATAACTTGTGACTGAGACACCAGTGACTTTTAAGTGCAGCAGCACAGAGAACGAGGCAGGACATCGAGTGATCAGCGACATGTTCCTGACCCAGGAAGAGCCCCCTAACCCTCTATACTTTCTGATCGATTCTCAAGGTAGAAGGGGAACACGCTTTTCAGTTCTGTCTTATTTTTCTGCTTATTAAACCGAACTTTTTAAAAATTTATCTAACTTTTATGCTGTATATCCAGAAAAACATAGAAATAAAAATCTGAGGGTAACCCTGCTAGGGTGTCAAGGCACAGTGAAATGTCCCTACAGGAAATGGAAAAAAATAGAGCCAGCAAGACTAGTCCAGCTATCAGTAAAAGATTCCTTTCTTTAAAATTTGGCTCCTAAGTAGGAAAGTGGGAAAACAGGGTTAGAATTTTGTTATTCCTGGGAATCTTTCAACAATACAATTAAAGAAATATACTGATACTTCTTTCTCCTAAGCTAGAAGGATAAAGGGCTACAGGGCTGGCAGCAGCCCTCAGCTTGGATCTCCTGCTGGTGGAGGGGCCTGCAGGACAAGCAGTAAGCCCTCAGCCTTGGCCTCCTGAACTGACCATCTGTTCCTCAGTCAGCAGTGTGTGGAGTCAGAGTGTGAGGCCCCTGAAAATCATCAATATTTTTAGATTTCCTACTGCTTTTAATACAGAATATTTTTCTCACATTCATTCTAAACTGGACTATTATGAAATTTTATTACTTGAGCAATCATTATCTTCAGTTTCTCAAGAAATGTCTACTCAAATGACCAGCCCCCATGCTGCAATTTTCTCCTTAAGATTTCCAAAAGCCCCTACTCTGGTAGGTAAGCTTCTTCAGTGTTCAGTGAGGTTTATAACCTCCATCCATGTAGGGGAATAGGAAGGAGAATAAAGGGACCTGATTTGCAGAATCTAGTCAATGTATTATGTTTCCACAATATATTTTTTAATTCTTTCTATAAGTTTAAGTTTATTCAGAATAAAATTTTTTAAAACTTCAAACTTAAAAAGGGAACTATGGGCAATCAACCAGTTATCATAAATTACAAATAACTTTAAATTACGACTCCGCCATCCTGCTCCATCCCGCCCACCACCGCCCAGCCCCTGAGACCAACCAGAGACAGCGCTGCCGACTCCGCCATCCTCCTCCATCCCGCCCACGCCCGAACAGCCAGAGACCAGCCTGAGACAGTGGCTGACTCCAGTGGCCTCCTGGTTCCCGTGCCAAGCTCGCCCAGCGAGAGCAAACTTACAGGACTCACCAGGCTTCACAGATCAGTGAGAGTGTGGTGAGTCTGAGGGAGAGCCTTTGGCTTCTTCCCACGCGCGCTACGTGGATCCCTGCCCCCAACCCCTCTAAGCCAGTGACTGGCCTGAAACCCCAGGACCCACTCACCAACACCTCCTCGGATCCCCTGACCTAAAGCCCACTGATTGAGTGGGAATTTCCCTGATTCTCTGGGCATCAAAGGTCAGTGAGTGTAGAACCTCAGGCCCGTCGTGCCTGAGATACATTTCCCAGGGATTAAGCTGCCCGTCACCTCCCGTGGCCGGGTGACAGCTCCAGGCGCACTGTGCCAGAGAAACATTTCCAGGTGATTATTGGTCCCACCCCACAGCCCCAGACCCAGTGCAGGTCGGCCTGGAGTGAGAACTCCAAGCCTGCCACACCGGAGGGACATTTCTCAGCAATCCACGGTCCCACGCTATGGACCAAAACCCAGCACAGCCTGGCCTGTGAGTGAGGGCTCTAGGCCCATTGCACCAGAGGGACCTTTCCCAGCCTTCTTCGGTTACGGCCTGTAGACCTGGACCCAGCACAAGCTGGCCGGCTCAGTACAGCCTACTCAGTGAATAAGATCATCCACTATCCTTTTGTGAGCCCAGAAGACCCACGAAAGCCCAGGCCAACCCACCTGGGGAACGCCCTGCCTGACACAGGAGGGCTGACCCCGGGAACCAACAGAGGGGAACCAAAGGAGCTGCAGCAAAAAAGGAACTGAACACAACAGCTAGACCCAGGACAGGCATACCTGGAAAATCTCAAACTTAATAGACTGGCACAAGAATCTCATAACAAGCTAAGGTTATAGCTGCACCAAAGCTCTACACCAAAGGTCAAAGATCAGTGCTATAAAAAATGACAAAGAGAAGGGGAAAAATGCAATCCCAGACCTTGAGTCCATCAGGAAGGGCAGAGGACACCAGCTCAGCTGCAACAAATGAAGTAATAGATACAGCAGCAAAGGAACAACAGCAGAAAGCTATAGAGGAAATAAAACGAGAAGTAATTCCCCAATTTAAAAAAGAAATATTTGAATACATAGAATCTGAAATAAAGAATGAATTCCAGAAACATTGGGTGGAAAAACGATGCTCACCCAGAACAAGTGCACAGAGCACTATTCCAACTGATATATATATGAATTAACAGCATCTGAAGCAAAGAAACATCAACAGAAAGATCATGAGGAACTCAAAGCAGAAATAAGTTCTGAAATCAAAAGAGAACTTTTTGAAGTCATACAATCTGAAATACCAAAACAAGTCCAGAAATATACAGAGGAAATCCAACTTGGAAGAAACACAGCAGAAAAAGAATTAATAACTACCTTTAAAGAAGACATGGATAAAAAAATTGAGGAGATCAGAAATAGGATGGATTCCTTGAATGAGCAATACAGAAAAGAAATAGAACACATGAAACACAGTCAAAGAGATATAGAAGAACTAAAAATAGCAATCACAAGTCTACAAAACCGTCTGAGTGAAAGCGAAGACAGAGTTTCAGATCTTGAAGATGCCAGAGCAGCTAGTGAAAAGGTGAGAAAGGATCTCTTAAAAACAACAAGAATG